>BGNK01001236.1:0-26592 GCA_003297005.1 Symbiodinium sp. clade A Y106 | reverse complement strand
AAGGGTTCCTTTAAGGGCTTCTTGAAAGGGATCTATAGGGATTCTAAAAGGGCATAAGGTTTAGGGTCTACTTGGAGGTTCAAGGGTAGTTATGATAAGGGTTCCTTTAAGGGCTTCTTCAAAGGGATCTATAGGGATTCTAAAAGGGCATAAGGTTTAGGGTCTACTTGGAGGTTCAAGGGTAGTTATGATAAGGGTTCCTTTAAGGGCTTCTTCAAAGGGATCAAAAGGGATTCTAAAAGGGCATAAGGTTTAGGGTCTACTTGGAGGTTCATGGGTAGTTATAAGTGGGGTCATAAGTAGGGTAGCTATACTTATGACTCATATTAGGGGACTTATAACCCTACTTATAACTACCCATGAACCTCCAAATAGTAGAGTCTTGTCGAGCATGGTACAGTATAGTATAGTATAGTATAATTTTGTACAGTATATATAGTATAGTTTGGTCTAGTCTTGTCGAAAAGTAGAAAAAGGAATGGCTGTGTGTGGTTTGGTCGCGTGCAAGGGTGCTCTGAGTCTGCACTACAGTCTTTGCTTGTCCGATACCATACTATACTATGCTTTGTTATGCTGACTATACTATGCTAGACTAATACTATACCATACCGTGCTCTGCTATACTATGCTCTGCTGTACCATTCTATACTATAACATACTCTAGTATACTCCCAAGTCGGCGAGGCTTTCCTTACACCGCCCCGGTGTGGATGGGCGAGTTCGGTCAGCAGGTCCGGGGTAGCCACTTGCTCTTCACTGAGCTTTGCGGAGAGAGGGCCGTTCAACGCACCCAACACAAAACGTGTGTAGGAGCATCTTCACCGGGTCTCTTCGGAACGACTGTCGCTTCGCGTGTCCGCATGTCAGCAGGCCAAGAAACCTTGTGAGCAATTGGAAAAAGTTGTTGCTCGTAGTACGGATGGCTTCTGGGAAGTTCTCACTGTGCATATGACAGGATGACATCCCAAACCCCAAACCTAGACTGAGTGGCTTCTGTGAAGTTCTGCTGGTGCATTGTATGCCAGGAAGACATCCAAAGGACCAAACCTTGACCCTAAACCTAGACCCTGAACCCTAAACCCTGAACCCTGAACCCTGAACCCTGACCCTCGACCGCTTGCTCCGCCGATAGACAAGGCTACTGGCTGAACGTGCTGAGAGTCTTGGCATGGTGCAGCCTCACCACACGAGTACCGCTTCACCCGAGCAGCAAGTTCTGTTGGGACGTTAATAAGTACAGTAGGACGTTAATAAGTAGAATAGGGGTGTCTGGATCGATTTTCAAGTTTTGAAAGGATAGATAAGTGGTTCTTACTCAGACCTCGAAATTAAGCAGAATATGCAGCATCGACGGATCTGCAAGACCCCTAAACCATCCTAAACCCCAAACCTGCAACCTAAACCCTAAACCCCTCAACCCTAAGCCGTAAACCCTAAACCCCAAAACCCCAAAACCCAAAGCCCTAAACCCTAAACCCCAAGCCCTAAACCTGCAACGCCCAAAGGATACCTGGCGGAGAGAGACGTGGACTTCGCCTACTGGCCATTAAACGGCAAGAAGTACTCCGAACCTCTGCGGCACTGAAAGGGTTCAGGGTTCCTTTAAAGGGACCTAATTATAAGGGGTTTAGGGTAGAAGTACTCCGACTCTCTGCGGCACTGGGTCTTGCGCTTTGGGGTTTCAGGGTTTTTTGGGTTTAGGGGTTCAGGGGGTCTTTAGGGTTTAAGGTTTCGTGTTTCGGGTTTAGTGTCTATACTTAGGGATCCAGCGCTCCACGCCTTTAAAAAGTCCATGCGATCATTCGCGGTGTTACGGTAAGGCTTGCCATGAGGGTTACTAGTCTAGGGCGCAGGGTTTACGGTTTACCTTACTTATCACCCTAGTTACTAGGTCCCATGATCCTCTAAGTATGGGGTTCCTTGAAGGGATACTACAAGGGTTACTATAACGGTACTGTAAACTTTAGGGTTTAGGAAGATCAGGCTTGAACCCAAGCGTTTCAGTTGATGTGTGCAAGAGGATGTGCACGCGAGCTTCGTCCAAAAGCCGAAAAGTCCTAAAACCTTAAACCCTAAACCCCTGAATCCCTGATGCTTACATCCCTGAAGCCTTACTTAAGCCCCAAGCCCTTAATCCCTGAAGACTAAAACCCTAAACCCTGAACCCTAAACTCTAAACCTGAAATCCTGATCTATAACCCTAAACCCTGAAATCTGAAACCTCAAGGAAGGATACTTCTCCAGCTCCGGGGGCTTCGTCTACTGGGACCAGCCGTGGCCTGGCTTTTAGTTTAGGCTTTAGGGATTTAAGGTTTAGTGATATGACCGGGATGGCCAGCAACCATAGATGTAACTTGTGCATGACATGAGGCATCTGGACAAGACAGTCAGACCAGGGAAACTGAGGGAAAGCTGCTAAACACGACACTGCCCAAGCGGTGAAGTCGCATCGGATTTTTTCGAAGAGCCTGCTTTGCTTTGAGAGAGATCGACTCTTTGAAGACATTTTTGGCTCAACTCTTTTGTTACGCTTCCTTGAAGAACAGTGGAAGCGACTATGGCAGCCATGGATGCGATTTACAAGAGCACCTCGTGCCAGGAGCTGACAGATGCGATCAGCAAGGATCTCGCAGGGCACACGACTCAAGGTGCCCATGGCTTCAAGTTATGTGTGTGTATATATATATATATATATATTGTACTATAGTGTGCTATAATGTGCCATAACATACTAGAATATACAACATATGTATATACACACACACACTGTATTACGACTTTGCATGTTCTAACATACTATACTACAGCAGTAATGCACTTGTATACTGTGTTATGACTCAAGGTGCCCATGGCCTCAACTACCATCACAAGAGCCCCGGCGATGAAGGCACCACCTTCTTCATGCCCAGCAACTTGGCGTTCTTCTGGTTGGCTCTTAGGACTTTAACGTTCTGGGTTTCTATAATTTTTGTATGAACTATAATAAGGAGGCTAAAAGGTTAACTTTTAGGAGGGGTTCAGAAGTCAGCCCAGGCAAGTCTTTGCTGGGAGAAGGCGCTCTCCGTGGAGCGGTACAGCAAATCAAGGTGCTGGGACGCAAGAAGGCTTTGATCCCTGAACCCTAAACCCTCAAACCCTGATCCTTAAACCCTAAACCCTTATCCCTAAACCCCTATCAAACCCTTATCCCTAAACTTCCCTAAACGCCCCTATCCCTGAACCCTAAATTCCTAAACCCTCAACCAAGGCGCTGGGACACAAGAAGGCATTGATCGTGACAGACGCAGTGCTTGTGAAGGTCGGCGCGGTGAAGGCAGCCACAGATGTGCTCACCGAGGCGGGAGTTTCCGAAAATTAGGGGTACCTTATTTTGGGGTCCTTATAATGAGGATCCTACTATTTAGGATACTATATTAGGGTTCCCTATTTTCGGAAACTCCCAGGCAGGCATCACTTTCGCGATCTACGACGGCTGCCAGCCGAACCCGACGGTGGGGCAGGTGGAAGCTGGCCTGAAGATGATCAAAGAAGAGGGCTGCGACTTCGTCCTCTCCTTCGGAGGTGGCTCACCCCACGACTGTGCCAAGGCCATCGCCATCACCTGCACGAATGGTGGTGACATTCGTGCCATGGAAGGTGTCGACAAGAGCACACAGCCTATGTTGACCCTGGTCGCAGTCAACACGACAGCCGGCACAGGAGCAGAAATGACACGCTTTTGCATTATCACTGACGAGGAGCGTCACGTGAAAATGGCGATTGTGGACTGGCGAGTTACGCCCACGTTGGCCGTGAACGACCCAAAGACCATGATCCTGGGTTTAAATTGAGTTACCACAATAAAGAAACCATATTATTTGCTATGGATCCCTCTTATGGTAACTTAAGTTACACTCCTTAACCCCTAGACCCTTAAAGGAACCCGAAACGGAACCCCAAACTATGGTAACGTAAACCTAAACCCTATACCCTTAAAGGAACCCTTATAGATCCCTTGAGGGAACCCGTATATATCTCCATTATGGTAACCTAAATTTAACTCCTTCTACTAGGTTTTTAAACCCTAGACCCTAAACCCTAAAACAAAACCTAGGATCGGCATGCCAAAGTCTTTGACTGCGGCGACTGGAATGGATGCTCTCACGCATGCCATCGAGGCTTCTGAAACCCTAAACCCTGATCCCGAATCGAATCTAAAAGACCTAAGCCCTAAACCGTCAACCCTAAGCCCTGAATCCTACTTTTAAAAAGAGAATCCTAATTAAAAAAAAATCCTATCTTGAAGCCCTACATGCCTTACACCTGAAAAGCTCTTCCCTCGAGGCTTATGTGAGCACCATCTCAAACCCAGTGACCGATGCGTGCGCTCTCCATGCCATGAAGCTGGGTTGAAGTTCTAGGTTCCTGAGTGGTACCCTTTTGCCCTTTTTAGGTTGTGGCCCCCTTATTAAAACCAAACAGTAGGAAAAAGGGTACCCTTATTATTAAAGGCCCACTCCGGAACCTAGAGTTAAGTTTCGATGATAGGGGTCTATAGCAACACATAGTATCGATCCATAATAATGAACGCTCCTCTTTTGTTTATCGTTATATATATATTTTGGTAGCTTCAATCCTAAACCCTAAGTTCCTTAAGAAGAGCCCAGGAAGCTCATCAGCTCCTACCTGCCCACGGCCGTCGAGGATGGCAAGAACCTGAAGGCACGCGAAGGAAATATACACCTTGCTAAGACCGAATTAGGTTCAGGCTTTAGGGTTTAGGTTTTCGGGTTTAGGGATTAGGGTAAACCCTGAAGCCTAAACCCTACAGTCCTGGAGCTTGCAACCCTAAAGTCCTAGAGGCCCGTGATATGATGGCCTATGCCGAATTCCTCGCTGGCATGGCCTTCAACTCCGCCAGCTTGGGCTATGTACACGCCATGGCCCACCAATTGGGGGGAATGTACAACCTACCTCATGGTGTCTGCAACGCAATTTTGCTGGGTCCGGTGCAGGCTGGGCTCTATTGGGGAATCACGTCCTAGTGTTACCGCCATTCTGATCTTGAGGGTGGTTGTTGGGCATGCTACTGCATTACCTGGACTATTTCAGGAGTACGACGCGAAGTTCTGTAGATGATATAAACCCTGCATTACCTTAAGGACCCTAAGCTATGGGGATTATGGTATATTCCTTTTATGGGTAATGCAGGATTTGTATCATCAACCGTATGTGCCCCTAAACCTCAACCCTAAACCCTTAACCATGGGCTATTTCAGGAGTACAACGCGGAGTATGTGCCCCTAAACCTGAACCCTAAACCCTTAACCCTGGGCGATTTCAGGAGTACAACGCGAAGTACGTGCCTCTAAACCTAAATCCTTAATCCTGGGTAATTTCAGGAGTACAACGCAAAGTACGTGCCTCACCTCTTCATCGACATTGCCGTCGCCCTGGGCTTCAGCGAGGTTGGGGAAGACCAAGACCTGGCTGTGAAGAAAGTGCTGAAGGCCATTAAGGACTTGAAGAACAGGGTGGGCATCCCCAAGAATCTATGAGGTTCTTGAACAGAAGTTTTCATGTTAGTATGGTATAGTCTTAACAAGGAGCGAAAACTATTGATGTAAAGGCGCGTGAAGAGCCCAGGAATCTCAAGGCCTTCAAGGAGGTGAAGGTCGAGCACTTTTCTACTTTGGCGGACAATGCGATGAAGGATGCCTGTGGTTTGACGAACCCTCATCAGCCCACGAAGGACGAGGTCATTGCCCTTTTCCAAGCAGCCTATGACCAGGAGGATGATGAGGTTGACGAGGTTGAGATGTTACAGAAGCAGCTCTCGGCTGCTGCTGCCCGATGCAAAGATCCGGCAGCACTCAAGAAGGCTATGTGCGAGCTCTATTCGAAGTGAATCATTACAGATGTGGTCACTCCAATGCGAGCTCCGACAAAGGCCGTGTGGCTGCCACCATCGTTTTCAACTCTCAGCTGCGCTTTTTCAGTCAGCAAGCTCTCCACGCAGAGAGGACGCGTCTTGTCGCAGCCGGGTTCCACCGACAGAAATAGGTGATGTGCGGAAAAGTGAGCGAACTGTTTCCAAGAGGAGAGGAGATCTTCATGCATTACGTCATATTTCGGGTTGTGAGGTGCTCCGTGCTGCCTGCGTGTCACTGCCAGTGCTATGACGTGCCACTATCGTGTTTACAATTTCCGCGACTCTTTAGTCTACCTCTTAGTGTTACTGCTTTTTTGCTTCGTCCTTGCCTCTAAACCCTAAACAAACCCTTGTCCTTGGTCTCTACCACCTGGCGATCGCCAATAGTTTCTGCACTTTTAGCGGCCCAGAGGCGGTGGGAAGACGAGTCCTTCGGCCTGCTAATGCCGCTTGGAAACCGACAGCTTGTGGCGGGGGCAGCTTGCTGATAATGACGACGACCTTGTTGATGGACCTGGTTATGGCTATGTTTGCTATGTTATGTTGGTCATGGTTGTGATCTTGCTTGTATTTGCCGTTGCCTGAGGTTGTGTGGTAATCATATTGTCTTTTGTAGGTGCATTGTCCGCAGGTTATTGCAATTACTCATATTGCGCAGCTCGGATTACCGTCATAATAGAGATGCCTAGGCTGTCAGCAACCTTGCTTTCTGAAGATCCGAGATGTATTTGATGACTGATTTTGAGGAACGATTCGTGGAGTGTCCGGCACACCTGGAAGCTTCTGGACATCCAGGTGGGGAGCCATACCTACGGTTCGGGTTTAGGGACCATGATCATCATGATGTCTTTATTGGAGAAAGATCAACAGTGGCACCGCACATGCATAGAGAATGACAATACTACTGGTAGTCTGAGCCTAGCTTTTGTAGGGGCCTGACCCTAGCTTGTGTAGGCCTGACTGCCATGTGTGGTCGAGCAATGATCGGTTGACATCCAAGGAGGTAGTATGGCGAAGGAAGGCACATTTGACGAGTAACATTCGTTGAAGTTTCACACCCGCAAACTCCAAACCTTTGGCGTTTCAAACACCTTGGGGCGGATTGAACAAGGTGCTAAAAAACACCCTAGACCTTGTCCCTAAACCCTAAACACCCTTAACCGTATCTGTTGGGTTTGCAGCTTTGGCCCGATGATCAGGCGCTGATGGACTCACCGGTGAAGTGGACACCTGAGGAGCTTCAGTTTTGGATTGAGGTTCAGGGTGTAGGGTTTAGGATTCAGGGTTTAGGGTTTATGGTTCAGGGTTTAGAGTTCAGGGGCGAAACAGTCTACTGAATGTTGTGCACCTTGGAGGACTATCCTTGCGTTCGCCAGAGGCTGGGCAGTGCGTGCGGCTACTGATGGCAACGCTCGGTCTAATGCGAAACTATCCCATGCCTGTGAGTGGCCTACGATGCCAGCATCAGCCTCTAAGCCCTAAACTCTGAACCCAAAGCTGAACTCTAAACCGAAACCTGAACCCTAAACCGTAAGTAATCCCTAAACCCAAATCCCGATAGCCTGAGCCCTCCACATCCCAAACATGACACCCTGTAGAGCCAGGGAGAGTCTGAAACATGGTCATGCATGCTGTGGATCAAAATCGACGAGGGTTTCGGAAGGGCTACTTGGAGGTTCATGGTAAGTAGGGTAACTGTACTTATAACTCATATCAGGGGACTTGTAACCCTACTTATAACTACCCATGAACCTCCAAGTACCCCAAGAAGTTCTACACCAGTTCCCTTAAGGGATCCCTAAACCCTAAACCCTAAACCCCCCTAAACCCGTTAAATGGTTCCTTGAAAGAGTTCCCTTAAGGGGTACTGCAAAGTCCCGTGTTCCACAGCCCTGCCCAGAGTACCTGAAAATCCCAAGCCTTAGCATAGGAAGAGGTGCTACGGTTGATGATATAAATCCTGCATGTCCTTGCAGGGTTTTAAGGGATCTATGGGGTTTAATTGGGTTTAGGGTTTAGGGTTTGGGGTTTAGAGTTTGGGGTTCAGGGTTTGGGGTGTAGGGTTTTGGGTGTAGGGCTGTGGCTCAGGCTCTGAGCAGGTGCCCAAACCCTTCTTTCGACGACTTGGAGGTTCATCATGGGTAATTGTACATGGGGTAGCTATAACTATAACCCATATTGGGGGACTTATAAGTGGGCTTATAAGTACCCATGGACCTCCAAGTAGAGCCCGAAACCGCAAGGGGCAAAGGATGCTTAGAAGCGCAGTTCCAGTTAAGCAAGGCTATTTAGGGCACTGCCCGCTCCATGAAGCTCTCGCAAACATCTTGATGAAAGGATATCGCGATGGCAGCGTCGCGGGTTTGGGGGTTTCGCCTCAACCCTAAACCGTACATCAAACAACCATCATGGCAAGGAGCAGCAAGAAACAATGAACAAGTACAGCCCTACACTCTACCTCCTCAAACCCTAGACTCTCAATTGTGATATCCCTCTTGACGGTCCAGCTGACAACCATTGCGTGTAGTCCAGGCAGAACCGTGGGAATCCCTCCCAGTGCTTATGTCGATACCACGCTTCAGTTTTTTAGTTTCGATTCGGGGTGTGGGGCCCAGGGCTTTGCTAGTCGTTCTAGTTGTTGGGTTTAGGGTTTAGGGTTTAGGGTTTAGGGCTTAGGGTGTGGATCAGCTCTGTGGCCAGTGCCACTGCCTCGCAGCTGTGATGGCTCAGACACATCCCGTGAAAGTAGATTGGCAGCATGCTTGTCCAGGTGGGGCGGATGGGATCCTCGTAGCCCAAAGCCAAAACCTCGAACACAACTGAACCCTAAACCCAAACCCCCCAAACCCTGACTCCCTGGGTCCTAAGCTTTCAGGCGGGGCCTGGGGGTTTAGGGATGTGAAGTTGAAATTTCGCTTCTTCCTGTCGCAGTGGAATTCAGCGCTTTCCAGCCAGGAGTTGAGTTTCGGGAGTGTATGGGACAGAGGTGGGTTTGGAAGTTGCCTCCTCTCCAGAACCGGGCCAAGTTTCAGTTCAACTCTACGTCCCACTTTCCAAAATAGAAGCAGAGTTACTCAAGAAGCCCAAATTAGTGTATACCCCGAATCCCTAGGCTAATTATCGAGCGCTCCTTATCGAACCTGGGACCGAAGGTCTTAGTCTCATACGATTGCTATCACTGTTCAATATACTATTTTATGTTTTGCTACTATCAGGCTGTCTTAAACTATGTTGTGTTATGATACTGTACTGTTCTGTTTTATTCCATACTATGCTGCTGCCTGCAGGCGCTCCTTGCGGTCCTCCTCATTTCTCAGCTCCGCGTGGCTGACGGGGGCCCTCTCGCGTACGGGATTTGTCAGACGGGCTGCAACGCCGTGGCCGTGGCATGCTATGCAGCAGCCGGAGCAACCTTCGGCACCGTGACTGCCGGTGTTGGCACTCCTGCCGCAATCATTGCCTGCAATTCTGCGCTGGGCGTTTGCATGGCCGCCTGCGTAGCCGCGGGCTTCACTCCTACGCCGTGACTGTGAAGGCACACACTATGGAAGAGGAAGGTTGGCATGCTTTGGGTACCCGGGTAGCCTGAGAGTTCCGGATCTGAGCCGATAACATGCGGATCAGCATGTGGATCTTCAGATGTCGCATTGGCTTCGGCCTCACAGAGGTAGCCTCTTTTCATATTATGCAGCTATATGGCGAGGAAGAGGACTTCTGAACCTTGGCCCATCGAAAAAGGAAGATCCCATGCACACTGCTCCAATAGACATACTACGTGCAAAGCCATGCTTAAACACGCTCCTGAACTCATTTGTGGGCATCTTCTTTGTCGTTCATGCTTTGTACTTTTTTGCCCTTTCTCTTTGGAGTGTGTCTGTGCATGGGCAGTACTAATGCGGCGAAAGTCGTCTGGGTCGCAGTACGTACTTGTCTTGGCATCGATAGGGGGGTGGCGGTATTGACAGTGGTGGTGGTGGTGCTGGTGGCAGTGGTCGTCGTCGTCGTCGACGTCACCAAACTCGTGGTAGCCTCGGCGGCAGCATCAGCTCCCCAGTGCGATATTGCATAGTTCTTACATGTTCGTACTCTTACTCGCTGTAAGCACGATCAGCTATCGTGCTGTGATTGCAGTTCTGCTAAAAAAAGACCGACCGCAGCAAAGCCACCTGTCCTTTTCATGGCAGCTTTTGTGACTGCCGTCCTTTCTATCATTAGGTTTAACAACGGAGAATAGGCTCATCATGGACATCCCAGTGTTGCTGCAGCCACAAGGCAGGCTCTTGCCCGACTCGGCGCATATCGTCAGAACCCGTCTTCTCAGTGTGCTAGGTTCTTACTATCGACCTTTCATGGTGGTTCTTGAGAATCCACCCTAAACCCTAAGCCCTAAACCCTAAGCCCTCAACCCTCAACCCTAAGCCCTAAACCCTAAACTCAGCCTCAAGAACGGAGGCTTGCGTCTTCGGGCCGGTTAATAGGAGATATCCTTGCCTTTTAGGCTTCATTATAGGCGGGCTTATCTGGGAGTTTCAGAAAATAGGGGACCTTAATATAGTGCTCAAAATAGTAGAATCCTTATTGTAAGGACCTCAAAACTCCCACATGGGACCCTATACAGTGAACCCCCAAAAGTTGGAACATGGGTTTAGGAGGATTGGTGCTAGGATCCCCTATCCTTTACCTGAAGGGCATGAGGGTATTGATGTTCCAACTTTCTGGCTTCTACTATAACTTAGCAGGGAAAGGGCCGCATCTCGAGCCATGGGCTGCTTTTGAAGGCCGAAGTGCCGTGAGCTCAAGACAGGAACACGGGGGTTTGGGGTTTAGGGTTGAGAGTTTAGAGTTTAGGGCTTAGGGTTCAGAGGGTTTTCGGGTTTGGGGTTTAGGGTTTAGAGTGCAGGCTTTAAGATTCATGCTGTTCAGGGTTTAGGGTTGCGGGTTCAGGGTTAAGGGTTTAGGGTTTCGGGTGCAGGGTGCAGGGTTTAGGGTTTATGGTTTAGGGCTTTTGCTGCACAGGTCGGAGTTGGCATCCGACATGTCGAGCAAACGCCCAAAAGTCCGAAGTTCTCTCGGCGATGAGCAAGTGAAGGCTGGGTCCTGCGATTTCGTCCTCCGTGGTCGTAGTTGATTTCACTTGGTGGAAAAAGGGCTTCGCCTTATTCTATAGCCAGCATGTACAAGCGCTGTAGTAGCTGGTGCTGTTGTGACTGTACCTTCTCGCGGCATCTGCGAGCCCCATGAAGATGTGGTCGCAGGATTGAACCTTTACGGTTCAGGGTTTAGGGTGGGTAGTTGTCAAAATTAGGGTCCCTTTTGGGTCCCTATTACGGCACCTATACCGCGTTGTTGCAGTGAGGTTCCGTGGAAGCAGCGGCTGATAGAAACTCCAAATCTCAGATGAAAGCCCGAAGCTTCACATAGATCGCCACAGATGCTACAGAGACAGGGCTGGAGAATTTGAAAGGAGGGTTCAAGGTAAGTGTGAGTGGATCCACGGAGTATTTTGGAATTAGTCTTGTATTTCATAGCTATAGTTGCTGCTGTAACGCTACTATCATCATCGTTGTTTCTTTCTCAGGTTTCATGACTTGTCACCATCATAATCATCATCGTCACCATCACCATCAGCATCATCATCATCATCATCGCCATCACCACCATCATCATCATCATCATCTTCACCATCATCACCATCCTCATCCTAATCCTCGTCCTCATCCTCCTCCTCCTCCTCCTCATCATCATCATCCAAATCATCCTCGTCGTCCCGGTCACCATCAGTGATGATGAAGTGTGATGACGGTTCATCACCATCGTCACCACAAACACTCCCGTAAGCACTACTGGTTTACAGTCGCACAGACTCAGGTCATGGGGCCACGCGAAGTTATACAATATAGGGGCCTTAATAGTTACCTACATTATTTTGGGAGTTCCTTATTATATTATGGTTGAATATACCCCCAAAACCCTATTCTAACTAGTGAGACCCCTACATTAAGTGTTTGCGTTTAGGGTTTAGGGTTTAGGGTTTAGGGTTTAGGGTTGAGGTGTATTGTGGTATCTGTGGACCCGCACCAGCGTTGTGGCTTCCAGGAGGCTCCCGGGTTCAAAAAGGCTCCATCCGACACGCTGCAGACTTGAAGCCGCCCAAGAGCAAGGGATTCTATATTTCCTGCTATTCTTCGTATTATATTATTACGATTATTGTTACTATTATTATTGTTATTATTATTGTTATTACTATTATTATGATAACGGGAGTTCTATCTCAGACCCAGATGCTGAGCCCGAAGCACATGGCAAAGCCATCCCGAACCCTGGACTGCAAACCCTGAGCCCTCAACACCCTATACTTGGAGGTTCATGGGTAATTATAAGTAGGGTTATAAGTCCCCTAATATGAGTTATAAGTATAGTTACCCTACTTATAACCCCACTTATAACTACCCATGAACGTCCAAGTAAACCCTAACCCTAACCCAAAACGCCTGAACCCCTAAGCCCTATAAGGAATCCGCTCCACCTTAAAGCTAGAGATCCCACATCCTCAGAGTGAGCAAGCAGCAAGTCGAGAAATCGGATCGACCATGGCGCTGCGATCGTCAGGGGCCGCCATGCCGGGATCTTTAGCTTCGCATTCTTGACTTGGTTTTCATACTGCGAAGCTTCTGAGCTGCTCCTGACCCTAAACCCGAAACCCTAAACCAGCTAAACCCTAAACCTTCAGCCCTGAACCCTAAACCAGTTCAACCCTAAACCCTAAACCAGTCAAAACCTAAACCCTAAACCAGTGATGCTAATGGCTCATGACTACGACTTCATCTCCCAAAAACTGCCAAGGCCCCGCCTGTCTCGGGCAGCCGTCTGGGGCAAAAGGTGGCCTGCCCGCAAGTTTTTAGGTTTAGGGCTTAGGGGGTTTTAGGGTTTAGGGTTTTACTTTGAGGCTCTGATGTTGGGTTTGAATCAGGGTTTAGGGGGTTTAGGGTCAGATAAAACCTATGGATGCTTGCTTCGCACATGAACTGGGGTTCGTAGCATGGCTTACGCAGGGTTCCTTAAAGTAGGGAAAGGCGCTTCCACCCGGGCCGCCTTTGCATTCCAGGGTTTAGCGTTGAGGGTTTGAGTGTTTGGGCTTAGGGTTTTTGGGTTTGGAGTTCGGCTGCAGGAGTCGATGCACGGAGGCAGTGTTTGCTACACGATCCGGAGCTTGCAACTATCACCATCACCGTCATCATCATCATCATCGTCATGCCGCTGCCATGGTCCAGCCCTGTGAATGGATTTTCTTGGCAGATCTTTCGACTAAAGATCGGACGTGTGATTCTCGCCTATATCTCTGCTCTTTTGTCAGTTTCAAGGCCCTCGCCGTGCCGAAGTCACCGTCAGCTCATACATTGAGGCCTAGACTCGACTAAGCCGACAAGGCCTCCTCAAACCCAAAAGCCCTGAGCGGTTCAAACGACATTGTTTTCAAAAAGTCGAAGATGCCCGCTATTCTCTGAAACTCTAAGTCCCAATCTCAAAATGTTGGGGCGGCTACCCGAAGACCTTAGGGTTGCGGGTTAGGGTTTAGGGTTTTCCTACCGCGAGTTTCTAGGGTTTAGGTTTGACCCTGGATTCCGAAAGCTCCAAAGCCAGGCAGGGTGTGACGGTTGCAGCAGGCGTCCGAGGCAGGATGAGCACCCCTGGGTTGATTGTTGTGGTTTGTAAGGGCTCCCTATGGCTATCATAAGGGTTGTTTAAGGGCATGATAAGGGTTCTGCATGGGTATTGACGGGGTGTTATGAGCTTCTGATGGCGTGAAGAATCGTGCGATCACAGTTGCTGTGCTTATTTCCATTTACATCCATTTTTGATCCACGCCTCATCATCGCCATCATCATCACCACCGTCATCATCATCACCATCATAATGATCATCGCATCATCCTCGCCGTCATCCCCATGGGTCTTGGGCTTGGGGCCTAGGGAAACATGATACATAGAGGCATATATATATATATATATATCTACAGATACACATTTATATGTATACACAATCACATGTATAGAGATCAGACCTACTCTGAATCTGTAAGCACAGCCCGTGATATCCTGTTCAATTGAGCGGAGCAGCTGGATTCAGGTTTGAATGAAGATGATGATGGTATCAGTATCTCACGGTCGTTTCATCCTCATAAGAGTTTTGTGCGACCATGTTTTGCAACATCAATCCTCCGTTGTCTGTTGGTGGATACTCCACAACTTCGCTGTCACGTCTCGACCAGCCAAGGCAATATATACACAAGAAGCCAGCAGCTGAAAACCGAAGCAGAAGCCCCTGAAAGCCTACCGCGGTCTACAGGTCTTCCACAACGACGGCCCGGGCCATAGATGCCGCAACAGTCTTCAACAGGACCCACGACCCTAACGTCCTCATAGAGGGGTCGACTGAGGATGAATAGACATGCCAACTTGCAAATTCATAAAGCTGTTGCAGTTGCTGTAGGGAAATACGTATGGCGGGACGGTCATGATCCTTCTTGGCACTGCGAAGACGATTCTGCTTTCAGTTTCGCAGTGTTTCTGCCATGCTGTTTCTCACCAATCTCATCACCCGTATCAGTGTCTCCGTCATGACCAGCGTTACTGGTAGCATTGTGAGAAGTGTGATCACTTGCCGATTTTGGGCAGTACAATGTCTACTTCTGCCAATCTAGCTAGGAAATGCCACTGCTTGTAGTCAGGTGGTTGCTGTCATTTTTGCAATCATTCTTCTGGTTATGATGTTCCGTCGCTTCATAGAAATGATATTGGATATGTAATTACCGGGCAAGTGAATTACTTGGTACGGTTGCCGTGGGTTCTTGGTACGGTTGCTGTGAGGCATGTTACCTGCTTTTTCCGTGTTGCCTTTGTTGTCTTAATCATGGAAAGCTACTTTCACCGTTCGGGTACATTGTGTTTCCCGTGTGATTGTATACTGCGTCGGCTCAGTGTGCATGCACCATGCCTCTCCCTCTCCCTGCCTCTCTCTCTTTCTCTGGCTCTCTGTGAGCGTGGTAAGTTGTTCTGGTGTAAGAGTTAGGCTCACCTACCTTTGGTTAGTAGGGAATGGAAGAATGGTAGTAATAGTAGTTGTAATTGTACCCCATTCCTCCATTCTCTACTAACCAAAGGTAAGTCAACCTTTTCGTTCTGACAGGTGACGACACCACCTTCTGTCTTTTACTAGGCATTGGAGTACCATACTTTAATACTTTTTCTTTAAGGAACCATTATGAAATATAAGTTTATACTTTTTTCTCCCTGGTTACTGAAAAGCCCAGTTTAGTGATCAGACTTCAGCCGCAGGATCCAGTACAAAGTGCTCCGTCGAGCTAGGGGAGTTGCCATAGGTTTTAGGGCCTTCCCGACGCTGCCTTTTTTGTCTTTGGTCTTGTTTTGAAACATACTGTGACGTACCATTACATGTACTATGATACGCTATAATACACTAGGCTAGACTATATTATACTATAAGAATGAGGTGGTATCATTTCGGCTCTTCTTCCTACACTGCAGCCTTCGGTGAGAAGCCGCCGGTGGATGTTCAGACACTTGTACGGCAAGTGCCAGGATGCTTGCGAAGCCTCGGCTGTCGGTTTTCGTGTCCGAAGGCATTCCGATTCCGTTTAGGGTTTAGGGCGATTCCGGCTGTCTGTTGTTAAGCCTCAAGCTTCCGTTTCAATCTCTCGCTGGTCGAACTCACGTCCTCCCAAAACTCCACTTTGGAAGACTTCTTTAGGCAGCCAAGCCCGAAGGCTGTTTATGTGAACGGTTCTATGAGTGTTGCCATAGCCTAAGGGCTCCGTACTATCTTTTAAGCACGTTTCCAAAGAGTCTCCTGAGCTCAAAGCCCAGACACACAACGCTAAACTCAAAACCCTAAACCCTAATCCTGCCCCAAGACCCAGTAGATTTGGGAACGCTTTGGACTCAAACCACCCTAGAAAAAACCCAAACCTGCCCCAAGGAGGCTCCGCAGCAGTACCGTCGAGTATGTGGAGGCCTTTGACCCCAAGACCTGGCACGAAGATCCCGTCTGCAGCCTCATGCGAGGCCCGGAGGTTCAGTTCGCGAGCTCCTTAGGTTTAGGGTTTAGGGTTTAAGGTTTAGGGTTTAGGGATTCCCTGAAGCGTGGTAGTTTGCGGCTACTCCAATAACAGCACCTGCCCGGAGCAAGCAAGCTTACACCCTGCCTGGTAGATGCGCAGGTGATCGCGTGCCGGGTGGCGAGGAGGTCGATACTGTTGATGCCTTCGGCAGTGTCCCTAGGCGTCGATATCGTTCTAAAGGGTCAAAGAAGCTAAATGAGATGCAGAGTGCTGGGCTCTGGTTGGCTGGATTCTATTAATAGGTTGGCAGCACCTCTCACTTCTCTACATTGGCTGACATAAAATGACACTCTTGGGGTGTATGTTTCAGTTGCATTAGACGGTGACCACACGCTTGGGCAACCTTGCGGGGATCCTTCGATGTCGAGGTCAATGGCAAGCAGATCCTGGCGACCAGTGCCGGAGTTGATGCCGTGATCTCGCATGTGCAGCAGATTGCCGTGGGCAAGGACCCCTGCATTAAGATGGTGGAAGCGTCGGCACAGGCAGGCAGCAACACTACCAACACCGTGACGAGCAACAAGATGCATGCTGTAGCAGCAGCGCAGCAGCAGTAGTAGGTTCGAGGGTAGTCACGCTCATGGCCGTCTTGTAGTGCGACGACGGCTACAAGCACGACCAGCTCTGGCAATCACATGTCTTCATTGTCGTCAACAGAAGCAGAGTACAACCAGAATAATAGCCACGCTCAAACTGGACCTGTTAAGGCTTCCGACAACAAGGCCATCAGCAACATCATGGGTACACTCGTTCTGATCACAATTATCACAACCATCACAATGATGATGATGATCATCATCATCATCGTCATGACCTCCATCTACTTCTACTACTACTACTACGACGACTCCTACTACTACTACTACTACTACTGGAGGGTATTTTTTGTGGGATTTTTTTTTTTTTTTTGCGTCTGTGTTTTTTTTTCAGGGGGCCGTGTCCGCTTTTTGCTTTTGCTTTTCCGCTTGTCTGCTTCTCTGCTGCTTTTTGCTTCCTCCGCTTTTTGCTTTTGCTTTCCGCTTGTCTGCTTCTCTGCTTGTTGCTTCGTCCTTGTTTGCTTCCCGTGGTCTGCTTGTTTTTGCTTGTGCTTTTGCCTTTCTGCTTTTCCGCATCTCTGTCCTGAACCCTGTTTTTCGAGCCCAGTTTTTGTTTTTGTTTCGGCGAGCACTCATTCATACAAGTGGCATCCCGCTTTGTCTCTTACAAAGCTAATTTTCGCACAGCAATTCTCTACTCTCTTTCGAGCGGTTTGCTCCCTGTTCTCAAATTCCCTAGTCCCTTTCGAGCAGTTTGCGCCTTATTCCCAAATTTCTCTAGTCCATTTCGAGCGGTTTGCTCCTTGTTCTCCAATTCGCTACTCTCTTTCGAGCGGTTTGCTCCCTGTTCTTGAATTCCCTAGTCACTTTCGAGCACCTTGCTCCTTGTTCTCAAATTCTCTAGTCTCTTTCGAGCGCTCTACTCCTTGTTCTCAAACTCTCTACTCTCTTTCGATCGGTTTGCTCCCTGTTCTCAAATTCCCTAACCCGTTTCGAGCAGTTTGCGCCTCGCAAGTTCTCCAGTCTCTTTCGAGCGGCTTGGTCTTTCTACCCTCTTTCGAGCAGTTTGCTCCTTGTTCTCAAATTCGCTAGTCCCTTTCGAGCAGTTTGCGCCTTGTTCTCAAATTCTCTAGTCTCTTTCGAGCGGTTTGCTCCTTGTTCTGAATTTCTCTACCCTCTCTCGAGCAGTTTGCTCCTTGTTCTCAAATTCTCTAGTCTCTTTCGAGCAGTTTGCTCCCTTTACTTCTCAAATTCCCTAGTCCCTTTCTAAAAGTTTGCGCCTTGTTCTCACATTCTCTAGTCTCTTTCGAGCGCTCTAATTCTTGTTCTCAAACTTTCTACTCTCTTTCGATCGGTTTGCTCCCTGTTCTCCAATTCCCTAACCCGTTTCGAGCAGTTTGCGCCTCGCAAGTGCTCTAGTCTCTTTCGAGCTGCTTGCTCTTTCTGCTCTCTTTCGAGCAGTCTGCTCCTTGTTCTCAAATTCCCCAATCCCTTTCGAGCAGTTTGCGCCTTGTTCTCAAATTCTCAAGTCTCTTTCGAGCGGTTTGCCCCTTGTTCTGAATTTCTCTACTCTCTTTCGAGCGGTTAGCTCCCTGTTCTCAGATCCCCTAGTCCCTTTCGAGCAGTTTGCGCCTTGTTCTCAAATTCTCTAGTCTATTTCGAGCGGTTTGCTCCTTGTTCTCAAATTCTCTGCTCTCTTTCGAGCGGTTTGCTCCCTGTTCTTGAATTCCCTAGTCCCTTTCGAGCAGTTTGCGCCTTGTTCTCAAATTCTCTAGTCCATTTCGAGCGGTTTGCTCCTTGTTCTCAAATTCTCTAGTCTCTTTCGAGCGGTTTGCTCCCTGTTCTTGCATTCCCTGGTCACTTTCGAGCACCTTGCTCCTTGTTCTCAAATTCTCTAGTTTCTTTCGAGCGGTTTGCTCCTTGTTCTCCAATTCTCTACTCTCTTTCGAGCAGTTTGCTCCTTGTTCTCAAATTCCCTAGTCCCTTTCGAGCAGTTTGCGCCTTGTTCTCAAACTCTCTAGTCTCTTTCGAGCGCTCTACTCCTTGTTCTCGAACTCTCTACTCTCTTTCGATCGGTTTGCTCCCTGTTCCCTAACCCGTTTCGAGCAGTTTGCGCCTCGCAAGTTCTCTAATCTCTTTCGAGCGGCTTGCTCTTTCTACTCTCTTTCGAGCAGTTTGCTCCTTGTTCTCAATTTCTCTACTCTCTTTCGAGCGGTCAGTTTGCGCCTTGTTCTCAAATTCTCTAGTGTCTTTCGAGCGGTTTGCTCCTTGTTCTGAATTTCTCTACTCTCTTTCGAGCGGTTAGCTCCCTGTTCTCAGATCCCCTAATCCCTTTCGAGCAGTTTGCGCCTTGTTCTCAAATTCTCTAGTCCATTTCGAGCGGTTTGCTCCTTGTTCTCAATTTCTCTACTCTCTTTCGAGCGGTTTGCTCCCTGTTCTCAAATTCCCTGGTCACTTTCGAGCAGTTTGCGCCTTGTTCTCAAATTCTCTAGTCTCTTTCGAGCGGTTTGCTCCTTGTTCTCCAATTCTCTACTCTCTTTCGAGCAGTTTGCTCCCTGTACTTCTCAAATTCCCTAGTCCCTTTCCAACANTCTTTCGAGCGGTTTGCTCCTTGTTCTCCAATTCTCTACTCTCTTTCGAGCAGTTTGCTCCCTGTACTTCTCAAATTCCCTAGTCCCTTTCCAACAGTTTGCGCCTTGTTCTCAAATTCTCCAGTCTCTTTCGAGCGCTCTACTCCTTGTTCTCAAACTCTCTACTCTCTTTCGATCGGTTTGCTCCCTGTTCTCAAATTTCCTAACCCGTTTCGAGCAGTTTGCGCCTCGCAAGTTCTCTAGTCTCTTTCGAGCGGCTTGCTCTTACTACTCTTTTTCGAGCAGTTTGCTCCTTGTTCTCAAATTCCCTAGTCCCTTTCGAGCAGTTTGCGCCTTCTTCTCAAATTCTTTAGTCCATTTCGAGCGGTTTGCTCCTTGTTCTCAAATTCTCTACTCTCTTTCGAGCGGTTTGCTCCCTGTTCTCAGATTCCCTAGTCCCTTTTCGAGCAGTTTGCGCCTTGTTCTCAAATTCTGTAGTCCATTTGGAGCGGTTTACTCCTTGTTCTCAAATTCTCTAGTCTCTTTCGAGCGGTTTGCTCCCTGTTCTTGCATTCCCTGGTCACTTTCGAGCACCTTGCTCCTTGTTCTCAAATTCTCTAGTCTGTTTCGAGCGGTTTGCTCCTTGTTCTCCAATTCTCTACTCTCTTTCGAGCAGTTTGCTCCTTGTTCTCAAATTCCCTAGTCCCTTTCGAGCAGTTTGCGCCTTGTTCTCAAAGTCCCTATTCCCTTTCGAGCAGTTTGCTCCTTGTTCTCCAATTCTCTACTCTCTTTCGAGCAGTTTGCTCCTTGTTCTCAAATTCTCTGCTCTCTTTCGAGCGGTTTGCTCCCTGTTCTCAAATTTCCTAGTCCCTTTCGAGCAGTTTGCGCCTTGTTTTCACATTCTCTAGTCCATTTCGAGCGGTTTGCTCCTTGTTTTCAAATTCTCTACTCTCTTTCGAGCTATTTGCTCCCTGTTCTTCAATTCCCTAGTCACTTCCGAGCACCTTGCTCCTTGTTCTCAAATTCTCTAGTCTCTTTCGAGCGGTTTGCTCCTTGTTCTCCAATTCTCTACTCTCTTTCGAGCAGTTTGCTCCCTGTACTTCTCAAATTCCCTAGTCCCTTTCCAACANTCTTTCGAGCGGTTTGCTCCTTGTTCTCCAATTCTCTACTCTCTTTCGAGCAGTTTGCTCCCTGTACTTCTCAAATTCCCTAGTCCCTTTCCAACAGTTTGCGCCTTGTTCTCAAATTCCCTAGTCTCTTTCGAGCGCTCTACTCCTTGTTCTCAATCTCTCTACTCTCTTTCGATCGGTTTGCCCCCTGATCTCAAATTTCCTAACCCGTTTCGAGCAGTTTGCGCCTCGCAAGTTCCCTAGTCTCTTTCGAGCGGCTTGCTCTTTCTACTCTCTTTCGAGCAGTTTGCTCCTTCTTCTCAAATTCCCTAGTCCCTTTCGAGCAGTTTGCGCCTTGTTCTCAAATTCTCTAGTCTCTTTCGAGCGGTTTGCTCCTTGTTCTCAAATTGTCTACTCTCTTTCGAGCGGTTTGCTCCCTGTTCTCAAATTCCCCAGTCCCTTGCGAGCAGTTTGCACCTTGTTCTCAAATTCTCTAGTCCATTTCGAGCGGTTTGCTCCTTGTTCTCCAATTCTCTACTCTCTTTGGAGCGGTTTGCTCCTTGTTCTTGAAATCCCTAGTCACTCCCGAGCACCTTGCTCCTTGTTCTCAAATTCTCTAGTCTCTTTCGAGCGGTTTGCTCCTTGTTCTCCAATTCTCTACTCTTTTTCGAGCAGTTTGCTCCCTGTACTTCTCAAATT
This sequence comes from Symbiodinium sp. clade A Y106, assembly GCA_003297005.1. NCBI lineage: Eukaryota > Dinophyceae > Suessiales > Symbiodiniaceae > Symbiodinium > Symbiodinium sp. clade A. Next base: position 5,629 of record BGNK01001236.1, on the reverse strand, counting down.
CCCGAGTCCCTTTCCAACAGTTTGCGCCTTGTTCTCAAATTCCCTAGTCTCTTTCGAGCGCTCTACTCCTTGTTCTCAAACTCTCTACTCTCTTTCGATCGGTTTGCTCCCTGTTCTCAAATTCCCGAACCCGTTTCGAGCAGTTTGCGCCTCGCAAGTTCTCTGGTCTCTTTCGAGCGGCTTGCTCTTTCTACTCTCTTTCGAGCAGTTTGCTCCTTGTTCTCAAATTCCCTAGTCCCTTTCGAGCAGTTTGCGCCTTGTTCTCAAATTCTCTAGTCTCTTTCGAGCGGCTTGCTCTTTCTACTCTCTTTCGAGCAGTTTGCTCCTTGTTCTCAAATTTTCTATTCCCTTTCGAGCAGTTTGCACCTTGTTCTCAAATTCTCTAGTCTCTTTCGAGCGGTTTGCTCCTTGTTCTCAATTTCTCTACTCTCTTTGGAGCGGTTTGCTCCCTGCTCTCAGATTCCCTATTCCCTTTCGAGCAGTTTGCGCCTTGTTCTCAAATTCTCTAGTCCATTTGGAGCGGTTTGCTCCTCGTTCTCAAATTTCCAGTCGCTTTCGAGCGGTTTACTCCCTGTTCTTGAATTCCCTATTCCTTTTCAGCAGTTTGCGCCTTGTTCTCAAATTCTCTAGTCCATTTCGAGCGGTTTGCTCCTTTTTCTCAAATTCTCTAGTCTCTTTCGAGCGGTTTGCTCCCTGTTCTTGAATTCCCTAGTCACTTTCGAGCACCTTGCTCCTTGTTCTCAAATTCTCTAGTCCATTTCGAGCGGTTTGCTCCTTGTTCTTCAATTCTCTACTCTCTTTCGAGCAGTTTGCTCCCTGTACTTCTCAAATTCCCTAGTCCCTTTCCAACAGTTTGCGCCTTGTTCTCAAATTCTCTAGTTTCTTTCGCGCGTTTTGCTCCCTGTTCTCAAATTCCCTAACCCGTTTCGAGCAGTTTGCGCCTCGCAAGTTCCCTAGTCTCTTTCGAGCGGCTTGCTCTTTCTACTCTCTTTCGAGCAGTTTGCTCCTTGTTCTCAAATTCCTTAGTCCCTTTCGAGCAGCTTGCGCCTTGTTCTCAAATTCTCTAGTCTCTTTCGAGCGGTTTGCTCCTCGTTCTCAATTTCTCTACTCTCTTTGGAGCGGTTTGCTCCCTGCTCTCAGATTCCCTAGTCCCTTTCGAGCAGTTTGCGCCTTGTTCTCAAATTCTCTAGTCCATTTGGAGCGGTTTGCTCCTCGTTCTCAAATTTCCTAGTCGCTTTCGAGCGGTGTACTTCCTGTTCTTGAATTCCCTAGTCACTGTCGAGCACTTTGCTCCATGTTCTCAAATTCTCTAGTCTCTTTCGAGCGGTTTGCTCCTTGTTCTCCAATTCTCTACTCTCTTTCGAGCAGTTTGCTCCCTGTACTTCTCAAATTCCCTAGTCACTTTCGAGCAGTTTGCGCCTTGTTCTCAAATTCTCTAGTCTCTTTCGAGCGGTTTGCTCCTTGTTCTCAAACTCTCTACTCTCTTTCGATCGGTTTGCTCCCTCGTTTCGAGCAGTTTGCGCCTCGCAAGTTCTCTAGTCTCTTTCGAGCGGCTTGCTCTTTCTACTCTCTTCCGAGCAGTTTGCTCCTTGTTCTCACATTCCTAGTCCCTTTCGAGCAGTTTGCTCCTTGTTCTCAAATTGAGCGAGCGGTTTGCTCCCTGTTCTCAGATTCCCTAGTCCCTTTCGGGCAGTTTGCGCCTTGTTCTCAAATTCTCTATACCATTTCGAGCGGTTTGCTCCTTGTTCTCAAAATCTCTACTCGGTTTCCTCCCTGTTCTTGATCTCCCAGTCACTTTCGAGCACCTTGTTCTTGTTCTCAAACTCTCTAGTCTCTTTCGAGCGCTCTACTCCTTGTTCTCAAACTCTGTACTCTCTTTCGAGCGGTTTGCTCCCTGTTCTCAAATTCCCTAGTCACTTTCGAGCAGTTTGCGCCTTGTTCTCAAATTCCCTAGTCCATTTCGAGCGGTTTGCTCCTCGTTCTCAAATTTCCAGTCGCTTTCGAGCGGTTTACTCCCTGTTCTTGAATTCCCTATTCCTTTTCAGCAGTTTGCTCCTTGTTCTCAAATTCTCTAGTCCATTTCGAGCGGTTTGCTCCTTGTTCTCCAATTCTCTACTCTCTTTCGAGCCAGTTTGCTCCCTGTACTTCTCAAATTCCCTAGTCCCTTTCCAACAGTTTGCGCCTTGTTCTCAAATTCTCTGGTCTCTTTCGAGCGCTCTACTCCTTGTTCTCAAACTCCCTACTCTCTTTCGATCGGTTTGCTCCCTGTTCTCAAATTCCCTAACCCGTTTCGAGCAATTTGCGCCTCGCAAGTTCTCTAGTCCCTTTCGAGCGGCTTGCTCTTTCTACTCTCTTTCGAGCAGTTTGCTCCCTGTACTTCTCAAATTCCCTAGTCCCTTTCGAGCAGTTTCCGCCTTGTTCTCAAATTCTCTAGTCTCTTTCGAGCGGTTTGCTCCCTGTTCTCAGATTCCCTAGTGCGTTTCGAGCAGTTTGCGCCTTGTTCTCAAATTCTCTAGTCCATTTCGAGCGGTTTGCTCCTTTTTCTCAAATTCTCTGCTCTCTTTCGAGCGGTTTGCTCCCTGTTCTTGAATTCCCTAGTCCCTTTCGAGCACTTTGCTCCTTGTTCTCAAATTCTCTAGTCCATTTCGAGCGGTTTGCTCCTTGTTCTCAAATTCTCTATTCTCTTTCGAGCGGTTTGCTCCCTGTTCTTGAATTCCCTATAGCCACTTTCGAGCACCTTGCTCCTTGTTCTCAAATTGCTGATGAGCCAACGTTGTTTCCACACGTACTAACGGATCCCGAAGCACGACCAAAAACGGACCCCGGAGTGCACAAACGGTTGCCCCAAAATGTTGTCCCCTTAGTACCGCCGTTCCAAAAGCCTGGCCGGGCGCGTCCCTGCGCAGGCACAACCCACCCGAAAAAAAAATCCCACAGAAGCAAAAAAAATCCCAAAGAAATCCTGCACCCTATTACTACCGATCCTCTGGTCGGCCTTCACAGCACTTCTGTGTACCACCATTGAACATCAGCTGCATCCACTGTGGTCCAGGGAACACCTCAGCCTGTACGCGGACGACTCACATCTTCGCTGGCGCTTCGACACCTACCAAGGCTTCGAACAGGCTATGAATGAAATGAGGATCGTTTTTGCCTGCTTTCGCAGGTTCAGCCTACGCATCAACATGGAGAAGACCAAGGCTATCCTCAAGGACGCAAGCATGATGAACAACGCAGGTTGCTTCTCAGCGCTCGCAACCCGGACTCATGGCTCACATTGGTACTCAGCACAGAGTACCTCGGTCTCATCATCTCCTATGATTCGTTTGAAACAGCAGTCACTCCGACACAGATTGCAAAAGGCACATGGCCGTCGATGGGCACTGGCTTCGGTGCTACACTCAAACCGCCTCAGCATTCGGTACAAGCTCAACATCTGGCGCAGCTGTNTCCGACACAGATTGCAAAAGGCACATGGCCGTCGATGGGCACTGGCTTCGGTGCTACACTCAAACCGCCTCAGCATTCGGTACAAGCTCAACATCTGGCGCAGCTGTGTATATACAACGTTAAGGTATGGACTGGTACATTGTGGACTGAATGGGGACCAGGTCGCCGACATGCAACGTGCAGTCATGAAGCATACCCGAGCTATTGTCAACAACCAGGCTTTTCTGACGGGAGACACACATGAAACCATCATACAGAAGTATCGTCTCCCGAGGGTTCTCCAAGACATGGCCGCGGAACTACAACAGGCCAGGGACACACAGTGCAGACATTTGGACTGGTTCTACTCGGATACATGGCAGCAACACCTGGAGGCTCAACTGTCGCTTTTGCCGCGATCTACTGAGAGGGGGGATGAGAATACACATACGTGGGCATGTCCTTTTTGCGAACACATGTTCCCTACTTCGGCAGCCCTTAAACATCATGCCCGCAGAACACATGACTATGTGGACAAGACGGAACTCATTTTCAACAAAGCAGTGCATTCAGTGGAAGGTCTGCCTACCTGCCGGTTTTGCAAGAAGGACTTTTCCAGATGGCAGACACTAGCACGGCACATCACTAGCCACAGCTGTCCATCTTTTGATGCTGCCAGTCAGACGGCTGTGGAGGNTGCCGGTTTTGCAAGAAGGACTTTTCCAGATGGCAGACACTAGCACGGCACATCACTAGCCACAGCTGTCCATCTTTTGATGCTGCCAGTCAGACGGCTGTGGAGGCACAGCAGGAGCACCACAACGAGCCGGCGGACAAAACAGCTGACAGTGCAGTGGCACAACCTATCAGCTGCCTGACAGAAGTACAACAAGCTGCACGCCGCGGGGTTGATGCTTTTATCCCACTCAAACATGTTACAGCTCAGCTCCGACAGTCTTGTGCGCTCTGTGGACAATGGGTAGCCTCACATCGATGCATGAAAAGACACTACCAGTACTCTCACAAACATCTCTTGGAGACGCTGGGGGGTAACATACAGACCCTGATCCACAGAACTGCCACAGCCTGCCCTACGTGCCACTACTGCAATGTTCGGTGCAAGGACTGGAGATTGCACATACAGAAATGTACAGTCGTCTGGCAATGCGCCATACTGCATCTCCAGGAACGAGGAGGACGAGCTCACCGAGTTCTTCGGGACAGTGCACTCGGACCGACAAGGGGAACACCCACAGAAGCGCCGCCGCCCTCCACAGACAGCCGGCTACAACGGGCAACAAAGAGACCCAGCCTTGTTGACTACTTTAGCCCGACATGTTCTTCGACTGGAGGAGGAGATCAAGGTCCTCAAGCAGGACCACGCGCTCATAGTCTTCCTGAAGCCAGGCGAACACAACATACTACATCATCTCTTCCAGACAGCCAAAGCGTTCCAGGCCAAGCAACAAAGCAACCCAACGTGGACCCCGGGACAGCTGCCACTCAAGACNCAAGAAGATCAAGGAGACACTCCGACGGTTCTGAGGCTCGTACTCGGCAATCACACAAACTGCTGCTACATGAACTCACTGGTTCAGGCTCTGCTGTGGACAGTGCACATGGTACAAGCCGATGGAGCTACATTGGGCCGGGCGCACAGTCTTCTTACAGCCTTACAGCGTTCACATACAGCACAGCCCAAGTACCTGATGAGGGATTTGACATGGCGAATGCTTATGTCTGGTTGGGCCGAGAGCCACAGGCAACATGACGTGGTTGAATTTACAGCTTTCTTCCTACAGCGACACAATATCACTCTGGCACAGGGAACATGGCACGCTCGGCGACTTCACGATGGTCACATACAGGTCCGTGACATGGGGCAGTGCACTCAGCCGATCACACTGCGTATACCAACAGTACCTCCAGGGCTTCANGCACAGGGAACATGGCACGCTCGGCGACTTCACGATGGTCACATACAGGTCCGTGACATGGGGCAGTGCACTCAGCCGATCACACTGCGTATACCAACAGTACCTCCAGGGCTTCATCCTACAGTCCAGGTACAGTCACTGATTGATTTTTGGTCGGGAGACCCGACATCGGAGTGCATACAGGCACTTGTGCAACAGCCTCAGACACTCTTCTTACAAGTGGACCGTTTTGAAGTCAGCGCTGGCAGAGTACACAAGAGACT
>BGNK01001235.1:1330-161325 GCA_003297005.1 Symbiodinium sp. clade A Y106 | reverse complement strand
GGTTGCCATTTGCGATTATCTCTTTCTGTTCCAGGACGATGAGGTGCAGAATCAAGCAACCTGTTGCCACGCAGGTGAATTAATCCATGATGCTCAGTCATGATCTTAGCATAAGTATCAAAGTCATGGCTGCCAGCTGCGCAGGCCTTAATCATGAGTTGTTGATCGCGCGTCGAACCACTCAATTCCAGCAACAACTCTGCCCTCAAACTGTCCGAAAGTGAAATCCTCGGGTCTAGTTGCGTCATAAGGGTCCACCACCTTCGTCGTCTTCCAATGTAAGACACTATGGATNAGACTTGCCTTGCACACTCGCTGAAAAGACGTTGCCCCGGTCCGTCGAGCCGAGGACTTATCACACTCTCTCACTCGCACTGAAATCAACCAAATCCAAAGGCCACTTGGAACTGCACCTTGCTCTAGGAGGGGCACAGCTCCACTACCAGTTAGAGTTCAATGGCGCTGCGGATGCTACTTTTTCGCCTCTGACTCAAGGGCCCTTCGAGACGTAACAGCAACAGCAACTCAAACATGAACAGGCTTCATGTGGCTGCTGCTAAAGTNTTTTTCGCCTCTGACTCAAGGGCCCTTCGAGACGTAACAGCAACAGCAACTCAAACATGAACAGGCTTCATGTGGCTGCTGCTAAAGTCACAACATGAAAAGGCACGCACTCAAGCTATACATGTAAAACTAAGGTGATATTCACACTTAGAAACTCCATGCAGGCGTCCAGCATCAGAGATCTCTCAAGCGGGATACACTGAAACATAAGTACAGAAAGCTCTACGAGAAAAATGCAGATAGGCTGTGTCCGACAGCGGTGGCAGCGCCGCGCAAGGCGCCAAGTCCGTAAGAATTCCGAAAGCCTTAGGCCGGGGCTCGTCCACGAGCCGCTGCCAACTTCGGATGCAGGCAAGCCGCAGCTCGGACTGTGTCAGATGTCAGAACTCCACGTCTAATGCACACTGCACACACGGCTTCTGGGGCTCGCTCAACCCTGCCTCGAAGCCGCAGTATTCCGTCAGCAAAGCCACCACCTTCCTGTCGACGTCTCCAGTGAACCTGAAGCTCCGGACTCTGGGCTGCAAAAGGCATCTACGGCCACGTCTTCCCCCTAGAACCCACGTCGAAGTGAGGCTGCTTGCTTCATAACTTGTCGTGGATGGCACTAGTAACTTTAGTACCAGATGCAAAAAGCCTCTACTCAAAGAGACTTGCTGGCAGCTGGCCAGGCGAGCCCGTCATCATCGGAGTGCTTGTCATTACCTCGCAAGCGGCAAAGGAATGCTTCTTGTTCAGTCACGTCTCGCAGCTGGGAAGTGGGCCGTCTAAAGCACCTTTCGCGACTCTCCTTGCTTCATCCTCCGATGCCCATAGCAAGGAGTCATCCTCCTTTATGCTCCCAGTCCTCGGCGTGCCGGCGGCTGCACGCTTAACAACTGCATGATCTGTCACATCTTTCTCGACTGCAGTAGCTGGCAAGCTCCGTCTGCGGCCTCTGATACTTGAAAGCCCCATCTCGAAACAAGTTGCACCAAGACCAAGGTCCCGACGCTGGGTCGTACATCTCCTGGCGTTCGAGTTATTAAACCCCGATCCGACTGACCAGCCGTTGTGAGACCCTTCGCCAAGTGATGCCCCACCTTGCTACGACGTGCGATTGAGGTTGGAAAGCAGTCCGTCATAAAGCATTGCAATCATGTCCCGATTGCCAGCTTCCAGTGAACAGAACATGCAAATGAGGAAGTCACATGCCGGCACCGCTGTGGCATTATGCGTTGCATCCAGATACTTTCTCACTGTTGCTGCGAAGGATGCCAGCATGTTGTCCCACCTGATCACAGAACTCAAGGGCTGGGTAGCTCTGTCAGAAACAACCCAGAGACCAACACCGAATGGCTCAAACATGCTGAGAATATATCAGTATATTTTAAAGTCACAGCGATCCTTGCTATGGGCACTAGCAACGAGCAGTCAATGTCCATCATGATCATGATCATGATTATTATCAACGCAACCATCATCAGCAGCAGCATCCTCATCCTCATCACAGTCGCTAGTCACCATCACCACAATTCTTGCCATTGTCATGGTCTAAGGTCGTCGCTCTGGTGGGAACTGCAGCTGCTTCACGCGGGCCTGAGCCTCAAGTCGTAAGCGACGTGTCGCGTTGCTGGTGCGAAGTCTCGGAGACTCAGGAGCCAACCCGTTCCAGCTCCGACTGGCGCCTTGCGATTTGTCGTTTCAGCCTGCCAGGACAGGAAGGGATTTTAACATGTTCTGAAATGTGGCACAGCTCTGAGAGAATGGCTCTTCTTGCAGTCTTCCAATGTGCCCGTCGATGTCGTGGAACCTACAGGGACCGATTGCAAAGCACAGGTCATCCGACACTGAACTGCACGAATCTTGCGCCGCCGCCGGCAGCAGCAGAAAAGACTGAGGCCACTGCTGGAACTCGTTCAGCTTTTTACGAACCTAAATACGAACCGCAGAATCCACGTGAGCTTTCTTGAGTATTGACGTGAGAGTCGGACTGCTCCAAAGAAGCTACTCATGGGTACTCTTGACCGCGCATCTACGCCACTGAGGCAGAAGCCAAATCGATGCCCGGTACAATGACGTTGGAGAACACCTTACTGTCCTCTCACGCTGCGAGTTTGCATTGCAAACGATGGCAACAAACAACATGCCGAATTGCTCTGAAGCTTAGGGGACTAAAGTCTGCCGTCCTTGAACCGCTCTTGCAACTGCTTGGCCTCGCCAGCCACTGCTTATTGCGCTTTGGCATCGTGGGTCAGGCAACGTCGTGTTCTGCGTTCGCAAAAACTGAGGTGCTCGCTCGCATTTCCGTGTGCTGCACCATGGCTCTTCGAACCTGATTGCTCTGAACACTGGCGTGCAACAAGGGACAAGTCGCCTGGGAGTAAACTGCTCATGTCATATCTGGAAATCGGTTCAAACGTCTCCACGAGTACACCTGTCTGCCCAGGTCTGTCTGAGAGCTTGTCCGCCTGCAAACCTTGCTCTTTGTTGATCTTGTGCCAGTCTTGCTGGTCGTACCCTGGCGTGTTGGCCATGTCAGCAGCAAAAGCCACGTCAGGTGCTCCCGGGACCCGCCAGATTGCGAGAAGTACAAGCAGAAGAAGCGGTGGCAATTCAAGGATCCCCCTGAATTTATCACGCAGTGCCTCATCACAAGTTTCTAGTCTGCAGACCCGCCTTCTTGCCACAGGGGCAATCCAGGCTCGTACGGCAAACCGTAGTCTATGCAGTACAAGACCAGGTCCTGAGACATGCTGTGAATTGACCCTCATGTTTGCATGCCGCTGACCTGAGCACTGAAGATATCTGGGAGAAAAACCGTGCGCCCACTCATCTTCTCGTAGATGACATTGAAATTTTCTGTCACCTGGAGTCTACGCCGAACAGCCAAACCTCTGGCGCACTTGTTTGATCTTATCTGTCCGAAAGCTCTCTCTGCCTGATTGTCTTGGATCTTCGTATTGGCGAAGTTCTGCACGACGATAGTGCGGGAGCACTCCCTGCCAGGAGAGTTCTCGGGGCAACCTCTTGGGCTGACTTATTCCTGCTGCTTCACCCAGGGCTTCTTTTCGAAGGCTCAGTTGCAGTGTGCGCTCTTTCTGGGGACAGCTTCGTTTAAGATTGAATGGAACGAGCGGACTCAGGCAGTGTCAACCCGTGATTTCCAATCCTAGTCGCTATTGAGCTTTAGGTAGCATCCGTCTCTTGTCTGACAATCATGCACGCGGGCCTCATGGCAGCAGCGAGATGAGGGAAACCGCCGTTGTTCGGATGGTCCTGTGGCAGCACACGACTGGGCAGGATTACCATCGGCTTGCTCCCCTGCCCTCCATCCGTTCTAAACCTTGCAAAAGCTTTTACAGCCATTCCCTCCAGTTTTCACCATCCCAGCTCCCATCTGCACCAGCGCACAACGCTGCATTTATCTTTCCGTGTTGCGGGATGCTGCGCAGCTGCGCTACCCTTGCAGCCGCATAGCCGTTGCCGAGGCCTTAAGCAAGGGGTTGCAGCATTTTTGAACGGCACCTCGTCCGCAGCAAGATTCTTTGCAGGGGGGGGGGACTGGGGGCGCTTTTTTTGTAGCGGTAGCCGTCGTCGTAGTAATAGTAGCGGTCGCAGCGCTGGAAGTACCCAGCTACTGTACGCACTCCACCCTATCCTGTTGCTAAACTCAAAAGTGTCGCTACAACTGACTTGCAGAAGCACTTCGCAATCGTACAGCAACTGAGACGCAACGAGTGATGCGCAATGATCAAGACTTGTAGCTCCTTTCCGATGACCAGGATAACAGCATTGTCTGGCCTTACGTCGCACCACGCCACGGATTGTACGAACCCGAGCACAGCCAGTGTCAAACCCAAAACGCATCTTGGAACGAGGCTTGATGAATGAAAGAGCAATCTTGGTTGTGAGGCGATTGCCACGACTGAGGCCTGCAGTCTCAAGTGCTACAGCACCTTTGCGCACTGCTGATGAACCTGGGGCCGTGACCGGGAACATCCACCAAACGCATTGGGCAATCTATGTCTTTGTGAAAAAGCTGAACCTTGCTGCATTGCGCTGGCAAGGCTTTTCGTATCTCTCAGGGCTCAGTTGCAAGGCTTTGTCTAAGTTCCACTCATACACGGGTGTCTCGTCGAAAGCATCATCTGGTCTGATCATGGGGGGCATTTGCCCACGAAACAGCTCCTCAGCTCATGCAGCGACAGGACAACTTTCGATGGCAGGACGAAACAGCTTCAGGTACGGGCGCGATCAGGGTTCAAGCAGTCGAACCTGGTGGCTTGGTTGAACTTTTGAGGAATTATTCGGGAAAAAAACCAGGTCGGGCAGGCCATTCTGGATGAGCTCGCGGGTCATTCACATTTCGAACCAGATTGGCCACCTTGCAGCAAGACTGCCACTGCCCTCCCTCTGTGGCAGTCTCTGCTCCGAGGCCACCGCATCTGCTAAGGATGTGAAATCCTCCTCTCTAGTAAAGTCGTTCTTCTGAAACTTCGTGCGGAATAGGACCTGCAGGCCGGAGTGCTGCAGGATTTTCGAAGAAATCGAGTGGTCTCTAAGTGCCGCCTTCTCCCGGTCAGGGTCTGGGGTCAGCGTCATTACGCATGGCCTGGGGCATGTGTGCCGGTAGCCGAAACACGAGCGCAGGCAACAGACATCCCAAAGGTTCGTACCGGCGAGTGCCAATGCCCTGAGCGACGAAGTTAAAAGGGTAGCCCAGCCTTGGACCAAAAGCAATCGTGGACAGGTCATTAGCATGATAGTAACAATTGTAGTAATACTAGTAGCAATAACACAAGTAATAATGATAGTAGTAACAGTAGTGGTAATAATAGTAACAATAATAGTAGTAACAGTAATAGTAGTAATAACAATAGTAATAGTATTAATTGTGGCATCTTGCAGCCTTGATGCAAAAAGTTGATTGTGGTCGACTTACCTGACGAGGTGTCTCCCACCACTACCTTGGATTCGATCGGCAACGCAATATCTGCGGCTTTACAAAGAAATCATCTGCAAGGCGAAGGACAATCTGCTGACCTTGGTTCTCTAAAATGTCCAAGAGCTTGTTGCGATCCTCAGCTCGCCAGATTTTGCGCTCTGCAAGAGCGCGAGGCTGAGAGGCTGAGAGTGTGTGCCTGGAGCTTGGACAGCTGCTCTGGATCCAAATTCGCCTTGACGCCATCCCACCTCGGAGGGCTCAGGACAAGGAAGACAAGAAGATACAAGGAGCACATCATCACTACTAGGAATTTGAGCTCCAGGCTTTGAATCCTTCGTCCACATGATGTGCTGACTAGAGCAGAGACCACATGCAAAGTTCAAATCTTTGCAAGAACCCGTTGTCGGTGCTGTTTATCTGTATTTATGTGTGCTACATCTCTGTACATAGAGTCAGCTCCTACTTGCATTACTCCGCGCTGATTTGCAGTGCAGCTCGGGGTTTCATTGATCAGCCAAATGCTTCCGCAAACCAGGCATCACCATCACTGTATGCAGGTGCTGCAACTGTACTGTAGGTTTGTAGGTAACTGCCCGTGCCTCACCACGTATCCTGATCAAACGCCTCCAACATGCCTGCCAAAAGTGAGCACATCAACTCAGATGCCGTTTTTATTCCTGCGCAGGGCTTCTTAAAACTGCTTGGTCAGGGTGTGTGGCCCGAGTTAAAGGAGCTTCCAAATCCCCGACTCTTACCAGCTACCCTGAAGCCTCGTCAGCATTGCCGTTTCGTCTGGCGTTTGCTCCTGTCGTCTTGTGAGGGTCTCCTGGCAATGTTTCTTTGCCTTACTTAACACATGTTTTTGTGCCTTTCGAACCTGCTGGCTAATGCTATTGCAGTCTGATGTTCTGGCGCTACTTGCGAACTCGTCGGCATCCTCCGCGTTCTTCTTAAATAGTTTTGCACGACTGTTGCTCTTCATCAGTTTTGCATTTCTGACTGTTCAAGCGTTGCTCAGTTTGACTACTGCTTCATTTTCTTTGAGCTTGTCAGTTTCCTTTCTCCTCTTGTAACTGTTGCTAGTGCCATCTGGCCATTCCTCGTTTTGTTGCTCATGTTTACACGGTTCACGATCGTTTTGTGACATTCTATTTGCTGTGTGCTGTGTTTTAATATCTTACTGGCACTTTGAGGTTTGATGTGGTCAATTCACTATGGCAGCTGCGATGCTACCACGGCAGCAAGAACTAAACGGTGTGGGTGCGAAGGTTGTGTTGGTGGCGGAAGTAACACCAGTTATGGTGGTAGCAGGCAGTATATATATATAGCAGCCGCCGTTCGAATTGTAACAACAGCAAAAAGAGTAAATGGTGACAGCACGATCTGCAGAAATTAGTATACAGGGAGAGATGCAACTAAGCAGGAGGCAATCGTGTTCTGGTATTCTTATTGTTATTCGCTGCCCACCACGCCACAAACCCAAAGACCAAGTAGTCTACGTGAATGCAGCAGGCTGCCTGTCCTTTGACATCAGGCTGCTGCGATCTCAAAGGGGCAATTCGCGACTGTGCCTTCGACGGGAAGTGTTTTGACTTGTCAGCCTTGGCATTCTGAATCGTCTGACACGTTGAAGGTTCAGACGAATAAGCCGGCGCGTTAACGTTGCACCAGAGATGCGACTGGCCACCAAAAGCCGACTGTGTCGGCTACTCCCAACCTGTCGCCGAAAGGTGGAAGAGTCGACTGTTTCCAAACATTGTACAATTCACGTTCCATATCTTTTCACCTCAAAGGCCTCGATTTGGGATGCATCCTCCGTCCATCCAACCACCCCAAAGGTATGCGAGCCTCTACACCGTGCAGGCTCCCACATGCGAAACCCTCATTCGGAATCGCTGTGTAGCTTAGCTGGTTCAAAAAAGTTGTTTCGTCTTCTGGTGCGAAACCTACGGACTGGGAATGACGGCTTCTCTCAGGCGCTCTTGAGGCGGCTGGAGTCGTGGACTGTCACCATCTGGCCGAGATCGCCGGCAGTATGATCTATGACTGACCTCAGGAGCCAGGGAAAAAATCAAGTTTCAGGTTGGCCACCATCCCGATCCTTGCACGAAGGTATGCTAGCGGCTAGCCGGGTTGCTTGTCTTCGAAACCTACTCGGTGCACATCCTAGTCTCTGGAGCTGGGGCCAGAGCTATGTAGCGCCACGTAAGATTTATTCGAGCCTCGGTTTTGGAGCACACGCAAAGACTTAAGCAAATAGGAGCAAATGGACTCCTTCATGTACTACATGTATGATCAGGCCTAAACCCAACTCTGAAGCAATACTACAAGTAGAGAATCCCAGGCTATGCAGAAGTGGCCAAGGAGCCGATCCATATCTGGACGTCCTGAGATCGGCCGAGCGCGTCAGGAAAATCTCTGATGCGAAAGGGTGGCAGCTGCATCCAAGTCTCTCTCCCGGAGATGCCATGCTCTCAGAACTTGTGGAGGCTGAGGACTTCGGACTCTCCACGGAGTTGCCCTGTGCAGCATTCGGTCATATGATCTGAACCCACTCTGACTCGAACAGAGCAAGAGCTGCCCCAAAACGTCTGCGCCTTGGCCACTTGATGTGAGAAGTGCCTCCACAGAGCCCGAGACTTCTCGCAGCCCAAGCTACGTTACATTTCATGTTTTGGCATCCTCAGAGCATTACACTGCAGACGAAGGCTGAGATACCAGCTTTTGGAAAAGCCCCTCCATGGTGCACAGATCTCCTTTCCACGAAGGGAGGCTTTTCACGGAGCAACAACTCAAGACCAGCTGGCAGCCTGAATTCAGGGTTACACTCTGGAGTGTGTCATAGAAGACGCTGGGCTTTCCAGAAACGTGGTTTCGGTCCTGCAATGCAGCAAAATGCTACAATTCCACAGGGATTGCAGGTTCAAGGATCATGGGCGAAGGCGCAAGACCTCACTGAGGGCTCCTTCACAGCTACCTCGAACCTCCGCGAAGCGCCCCAGGAGGCTGAGATAATCCGACCTGCCGGAGCCCCGCACAGGCTCAAACACATGCACACGCACGCACACACATACACACATACATGCATACCTACACATGCATACGGATATATATATATATATATATGTACACATATGTACACATGTATCTACTACATATTATATGTACGCATATACACTTGTGCACGTTGGTATCTGTGCATGCATGCATGCATCCATCCACATGTATACATAATGTCTGTTTGTCTGTATATGCATCATGCAGCTATGCGTCGCATAACACTCGCAAATGGCTGGGATGAACATGTGTAAAGAGGTATACGTCATACATGTACTGCTACAGTATAACATTATGAAACAGCAGTATACACTCGCAACCCATGCACGCGCCAGGCAGCCAACTAGCTGACGTAACAAGATACAGTAGAAAGAACATCACTGAAACAGCAGCAACGGCAGACCGGGGACAGTGGCACTGCCAACTTCGCGGTCAAGCACGTCTGAGCTGATCTCAGCTCCTGGCAGTCTGCCTGACAACCGCGGAAGAGACCCTGGGCAAGCAAAGCTCCTACTGAGCAAGACTATCCGATGAGCCACATTGGGACAGCACTAATCATTTTCGTAGCACTTCCATCCCTGCCTCGTCATCAGAGTGCCAGCCCACGTTTTGCGACTGCCACGGCAAGCAAATAGCAGTGAGACTAGCAGGCTGCGGCTGAAAACTTAAACACATACAAGCATCTGCAGAAACAGTGTCCTGTCCCACCAAGCCATGCAATTGTAGACTGCATGCACATGCCTCGTCCTCATAGAGGTTCATGTTTACACCTACAGCTTAGGCTTGTGAGTCTCGCCCAGCGCGAAGCCAACATGATGCCAAGGCCGCCACTGTTCGGCCACTCATCTTGTCTGAGCCCGCAGAGCTCTCCGAGGACTCTGGCCTGTGGAGTTCAAGCACTCAGAATCCAGAGCTTCCAGATCTTCAGGCTACAGTGTGCAGAAGACGTGAGCTAACCACCTCAACATCGGCTAGCCAAGGCGGCTTGTCTCGTGGCAGTACCTCTGCATGGGGTTTCAAGTCTGAGCCAGACGACATCCACTGCTAGTATTGGAATTTGCCGCTACATGACCGAGTGTCCTAGAGCTGTGGACACACTGAGATCGAAGCAGCGGTGTCGCCGTAGACATAGCGGCAACAGCATCCTGGAGACACATACCTTCGGAGACTCCCCAGGGCGAGTTTCAGCATACAGAGCACAGCCACAGCCCCCTATTCGCTTGCTAAGCCTGTTTTCATGGGACGATGTGCCCCCAAAGCTAGGCAACCCTCGAGGTATGCATCCTGCTGCTCTCGGTGCCGAGCCATGCAGTGCTTCTTGTGACGGCACCTGTTTTGCTGGTCCTCGGCTAGGACACAAGAGGGGCTAGGGGCTTTATAGTTTCGGCAGTTCTGGCAACAGGCATAGGTATGAACAATTCGGCAACGGCGGTCCCCCTCGTCGCAGTCCCCCTCGTCATCTTCATCGAAGCGATCGTCCCCTTCTAGTCATCATCAACTCGATCATCGCCTCACCGAAAATATCCTCCTCCTCCTCCTCCTCTTTCTCCTCAACCGTCTCTTCAGTCATCACCATCATGGTAATTAATCTTGGAAGCATGGCGGTAGCGTTCTGAACGTGCATGCTGTACTTCACTACACTACTGCCGATACGGTCGTCGTCGTTATCATCAGCACCGGGCCTGCCCGGAGCAGCAATGGGATAGATAAAATGAGGTTGGGTGGCACGACGGGTTCCCGTCAGATATACAAAGCGGCTCTCAACAGTCCAGCAAGTTGTTCCAAAATCAACCCGAGCAGAGACGTGATGTCTCATCACGCTCGAACGCGTCACACCGGTAAGGTCGCGGCAGTGTCTGCCAGTGTCCGGACGACAACAGCAGGTCGAATTCCTGAAGAAGTCACATGCCCATAACTCGCTGGACGCTCTAGCGCGCACGAAGAAGATGCACATAAAGAAAAGAGAGAAGCTAGGGCATGACATTCCAAGCAGTTTTCACCTGCCTGTCGCAGCACGTCTTCAGGCGCACTCCTGGGAAGTTTCACTGATGATTGCAGCCAAGCACAATCGCAGCCTCTCAGCTTCTCCCGAAATTTACAGAGCAAGCAAGTCTCGTCCGCTTCACGAAGCAGAAGGATCGGCGATCCACGTCCTCTACCACGGCCTCAAGGTGTAACCGCTGTGTGACGGGTCTCGCGGCGGCTGAGCAGTCGCCTGCCATCCTGCCGTGAAGTCCCGGAGCAAGGCCAGCGGCCTCAGCGAAGGCATGCATCACATCTTTCTCGTTTGCGCCCTCTCTCGCGGATCCGTAATCTGGCCGAGCTAGGAGGGTACTTCCCCCGGCCAATTAGGATTCATGGCTTCTCCTGCGCCGTACAAACCTCAAACAACCTCAGAATGCTTCATGTACTACCGGCGCTTTGCTGATGCCTCCAGATTGCAAACGCCTCTGCCTCCATCTTCAACTTGACCGTTGTTGCGGATGCTGAGACCGTGGCCGCACCTCCAGGGCATCTTCCCCAGCCGGAACCGGGACAGTAGTTGCATGCACCTGTCAACAAGTGCACATACAGTCGCCAAGTGCCCGTGCCTTGGCACTTTTGTGGCAGAGCGCCTTTGGCTTCGGCGGGGGTGACGTGCGGCAAACTGCCTGCACAGGCCCAGGGCGTAAGCTGGCTTTAAGCTCCTGACGAGAAAAGGAAAGTCGCCTCCTTTCCTTGTGGCCACTCCCGCAGCCGGAGCTGCTTGGACCACCGCAGTGCCGCAATGAGCTGAGCCAGTGCGCAAGAAAGGGCGCAAGCACAGGCGGCGCAGGCCCGCCCGCTTCAAATGCACAGAAGCCCGGGCACCTCCGTTGCAGTGGCCCGCAGCTGTTGGATTCGCGGGCAGCCTGGAGGCAAGTTTTGTCCGGAAAGGGATTGGCCGTTGGTCGACTGCGGCGCTCAACTCGCGTCACTCTGCTTCGGAGCGTGCTGTTGAGGCCTAGAAAGCTTTCGACCGCGATCCATCCTCCGTCGCTGCTGTGGATCAAGTCCTCGGGAAAGAGGCTTTTGCCCCACAAAGAGGAAATATAGGGGCCTTAATAGTCAGAATAGGGTTTTGGGGCCCACTATACTATACTTTTAAGAAGGAACCCCCAAAATAGTGTCGGTCATCATTTAAAGCCTCGCTTCGGCTCCGGCCTGGAAGAAATTGTCGGTCAACAAATTCTCATCACTGAGGTAGTACTCCACCTGCCCAGAACTTCCCGCTCTTCGAACCAATAAGCTTGACATAGACCGCCTGGCCTGTAGTCGCAGGGTTTCCATGCGCAAAGTTTCTTCCTGCAAGTTCTTTTGCGAGCATTAGCTTCTCCACTACGCGTGCTGAGGGGCTCAAGTGAATGTCTCCCGCCCGCTGACAAAAACAAGCCTGTCTCGATCGTGAGGCAGAAAGACTGTGAGAAAACCTCAGCCATGGGCCCAACCCCGGCACCGCTTCCCGACTTACGAGTACGATTCACCGAGAGCCCAGCTTGCAAGCTGCACCTTTCGTGCAACATCCCATCTGGAAGTAGTGGCACGGCGGTATCAACTGGGCACGTGAGGCATACACTTGCGATCTCTGCCAGTGCTTCTGCAAATGCCCACGTGGCTGACAGCTCATGCTCTTTTTGGCGCTTGCAGCAAAACTGCCTGAAACTCCGAGCCTCTCAGACTGGCTGTTGGGCCATGCACGTTCAGCAGTGCTTCTCACGCTTGCTCTGAGACTCTGAGAGGTGAGCGCATCATGAATGTCAAGGCACGGTGTACAAGTTATGGCTACAAAACATGAGCTCAATGCTGCGAAAGCCTTGCATATCTTGCATTCACCATCGACTGCATCGGGACAAACATTTGCGAGGCAATGTCGAGCCAGCAATCTCTGNGTACAAGTTATGGCTACAAAACATGAGCTCAATGCTGCGAAAGCCTTGCATATCTTGCATTCACCATCGACTGCATCGGGACAAACATTTGCGAGGCAATGTCGAGCCAGCAATCTCTGCCTCGCCTGCCCAGTTATATCAGATCTGGCTACTCTGCTCAGTCCATATCTGACTCCTCATCGGCCATTCCACGGATGTACCTGTACATCGGCATCGGAGCTGCAAGGAACCCTCGGCACTAACAAATGTCTACAACTCTTCGTACAGCGAGCGGCAGAACGTTGTTGCAGCGAATGAAGACCTCCCCAAGGTTGCCCCGGAAGCTGCCGTCAACCCACTCCTGCAAAACTCAGGGAACCTCACCAGCTACGTCAAGGATGTAGGAGTCTGGGCCATAATGTTGTGAGCACCCAAGCAGTGCATACTCAGTGCATCTTACTTCACCGAAGGAGCGTCTCTGCTGCGGCAACACAATTGGCTACTAATCGGTTCCCGACGCTAACACCGCCGCAGCAGCAATCAGTTCCGCATATCGACAACCCAAAACCATGACGGCCGACGCCTCTGTGTTGAGCAGCTGGAGGTTCATGTAAGGGTCAATGGATTTCAGGGAGCCTTTGTACTCCATACCTCAAGTCTACCGCCGTGTCATGCGAACCCTACTTTGGACACTTCAGGCCACGGTGTGCCCATGGCTTCTGCTGCAGCATTCAGCTGACAGGGTCCATGAAATTCGGAGGTTGGGTTTTGTGCTGCCTTCACGCGAACTTGCTTCACCAACTCTAGCTGGACAACATCCCGCTTGAAACGCAAACGTGCAACGTCGGAGGCATTGTGCATTGAAGCGCCGTCCAAGGCGCCCCATTTCAGCTTGCAAAGCACTAGCTTGCCTCGGTAGCAAATCAGACATGTGCTGATGGAGCACCGGTCGCAGCAAATCTCTGACAATCTCTGGCAAAGCTTATCCAGGATGCCCGTAAGGTCATTCAGGAAGGGCTTCGGGTTAACTGGCACGGTCGCCATGGTGCCAGACACAGCTGCTAAGAGAGTGGGGTCTTGAGCCAAAGCCAAGCACGAGCAAGNATCCAGGATGCCCGTAAGGTCATTCAGGAAGGGCTTCGGGTTAACTGGCACGGTCGCCATGGTGCCAGACACAGCTGCTAAGAGAGTGGGGTCTTGAGCCAAAGCCAAGCACGAGCAAGAGCAAGTGAGCAATCTGTGACCATCAAAAACATCTGACACTCTGAAGCTGCTTTCCTAAGCTAGGGCAGCGGCTCCGAGCTTGCTGGCCATCTGTTCTTCTGCACTTCGAAGGCGGATGGTGGGGCAACTGTCGCCTGCCGAAGGGCAAAGGCTAAGGCTCCTCTCGTCTTCGCCAGCGGCAAGAATCCGCCAAAAAGGGCTCTCTTTTCCTCAAAGCTTGGATGGCTCGCTTAAGCGAGCTTCCGCGACCACACCCTCCTTGAAGAGGACGTCTACCTAAGAGCGTCCCCAGACCCCTCCCGGGCCCTTCCCCAGCGGCTCTTCGCTTCTCTGAGGCGGCATCCTCCTGTCTTGAGTATCCAGAGGCGACCAGCACCTGGAAGCTCTCAACGTGAAGAACCATAATGTACGGGCCTTAATACTTATAATAAGGAGCCCCCAAAATAGTATAGGTAATAATAATTATTTTAAGCCCCTATAGTAGGCGGTCATGATTTGGGGTTAGCACCCACACTGAGTTGTGCTTTCTTTCGCGTCTTGGGTTCACCGTCTTTGAAGCGCCTCTTTGGTGTTCGATCCCGGCACCGGGCATGGTCTGGGCCTCTCGGAGCAACAAAGAATAATATTGCTCACCCTGTTTTCGCTGCGGTAAGCCGAGGCCCACGCACATGGCCCGGGGTGCGGCTCAGCTTGGGTGCAGGCGCAGGTTCGTAAACTCCAGGTGCGCCTCAAAGACACGGAAAAGGACATCACCTGCCTTGCGCTTCGACTGAGACTCCTGCCGGGTGTCGGTTCGAAGCCTCAGTCGATACTCCCTTCAGAGGGTACGAAGGGAGGAAAAGCCGCTGAGCTCCGAGCTATGCCTTCTTCTGTTGTGGGGATGTGCGGCCTGATGGGAAAAGCGGAGTCGAGGCGATTTGTGCGGTGTTCAAAACCCTTCTTTCATGCTGTTCTAACAAGATGATACTAGCGCCGAAGCTATCGCGTTGCTGACGCGTGCTGCAGAGCATCTAACGCGCCGGCATTCTTGGTATTCGCTGACGCAACTGACGCGGACCAACCAATCTTAACGTTTATATAAACTCCCACAGGAGGGGTTTAGAACGCCGCACGTTTGGCAGCTACAAGTACCACCACTGAGGACCGAGCCGCCTCTGAGGCATTCAGGACCGGAACACAGCACGCGTCGGTGCCTGCAAACACCTCGGCCTTAGCACGCAAACGGATCCATATGGATCAATCTTTGAATCCCGGGACTTGGAAGATTTTCCCGAGCTCGCTTCCCATTCGTCGCGAGTCTTTGTGAGGAAGATCGAGGCAAAGCGGGACTTCATTTGAGGCCAAGCCTGAAGAAACGAACAGCTGCTAGGAGCTGCCGCAGGTCTGGACTTGAGATCCGTGTCGGATTGCCTTGCGATCATACTGTGCTGGCAGGTCTTCTGCCGCAAGCCTTGGTTGGAATTGCTTCATGTGCAGCTCCCTTACAACCACTTCTCGAGAAGAGTGTTTCTGCAACGACGGGCCTATCTGACACTTGTCTGATGGAACGTTGACCGTCACACAGGAGTTGGAAGCCCCAACTGTTTCGCTGCAGCTGTGCGACCCAAGTCCGTTCAAGAGCACCTTGTAGAACTGGGGTTCGATCGCCTGTACCTGCACAGTGCAATGCAAAACTTAGGTACAAATCTATCTGTCTATGTACCTACCTGCGCACCGACGCACCTACCTATCTACCTACCTACCTGTCTATCTGTCTGTCTATCCGTCTATCTATCTGTCTCTCCCTCTATCTCTGTCTTTTCCGAGCTACCTGCCTAGCTATGTATGTACGTACCTATCTACCCATGGTACTCTTAATTTTTTGTGTTTTAGAACGTGTTTGCCAACATACGCATGCATGTATACATGCATGCATGTATACGTACATGCGTACATGCATACATACATTCGTACACAAGCACGCAATTGTACGCATACAAATCCATGCCGAACTTGTCTACATGTACACATGCACATGCATACACATGCACATCTGCATAGTTGTACACAGATGCAGTCCTGCCTGCCAATCTATCTCTCCAGCGTGATGCATGCACGGAAGCAGCCCGTGTCTGCCAGCCGTGGAGCTACACTTACATATGTCGCATGTTTAGGTGTGCTGGATGCCCAGTGCATCTGTTTTATATGAAGACATCTGGGACATCTACATGCCTTGCAACTTCTTGCAATGCACACATTCCCTGCTTCTACGTAAAAGACTTTACAAACTTCTGCAATAGTTCTGCCGTGACAGCCACAGGGCGCACTGAGATGTATTGATGCGTTCCTTTCTTGTCCTCAGTGTCTTTCAGCATGTCTTTACTCAGTCTTTTGCACAAATCCCTC
This sequence comes from Symbiodinium sp. clade A Y106, assembly GCA_003297005.1. Lineage (NCBI taxonomy): Eukaryota > Dinophyceae > Suessiales > Symbiodiniaceae > Symbiodinium > Symbiodinium sp. clade A. The sequence goes on along the minus strand of BGNK01001235.1, from coordinate 145,281 downwards.
CCGTGCCAAACTTGAACTGATGTAGAAGAACACATAGCTGAAACAGACAATGAGCCATCTTCCTTTAAGGGTGCTGCTGGATCTTCTTTGCAGAGATAGATGTCGGACCAATGTGGAGCCTGACCTAAGCGCCACTTAGGGCCAGCACAAGCACCGGGCTCGGGGTACACCGTTCTGCGTCAAAGGCCCCGGCATAAGATAAAGTCTGAGGCCACTACATGGCCATCACTTCCCACCTTGGTCTTGATCTCTGTGTTTGCATACTCTGCCAAGCTGCAGTACAGCAGCGCCCTTTCATGTGCATGGGTTTGCTTCAAGGCTTCTGTGTCGCTTGCTTCTCCCCTGCACGAAATTTGGAGCTGCCAACATCGGCAGCATCCAATGGTCCATTGCTTTTGGTTCGCTTGTTATTCAAATACCGTATCCTCGCGATCTGCGAGGCAAACCGCCTTAAGTTTCCAACAGAGCCAACCACGAGATCAAGTGCCCCGAAGCAGAAGGATAGCCAAGTCAGGGCGTGTGCTATTTTCGAAAGCTGGCTGACACAAATGTATGAGTTGTATGACATGCTATGACATGAATGATTGGTGTTTAGTAAGGGGTAACAAGGAAGTATGATTCACTTGATCGATTGGGTATCTTTGACCACAACGCCGCCATCATTAGTGGGATGAGTGACTAACTTCTGGCTGTGCTTTGCTTTAGTTCTAATATCCATCCGAGGCCGGATTCTGGAACACCCCTGCTGGCTTTGCGGTCGTGTTTGATCAAGGAAGTGAACGTCTGATGCTTTTGCACGTTGGGCGTGCTTAGTGGAAACGGATTGATGCGTGCAGTGTTTGCAGGCGGTTGAGCGCAGTGCAAAGTTTATGCATCCGTGTGAATCAGTGTGGGTAGATGCGGTCCTTCCGATTTGACACAAAATACCTATCTATACTCCCATGACAGGTGACACGCGGAACCCTGCAAGCCGTCATGACATGTAGAAGCCGAGTCTCGGGCTGGAACAAGGCCAGATTGCATCCACTTGAAAAGTGGCAGTGCCTGCTTGGATGAACTGTGAGCTGAATGCACGCCTCCCGACAGCAAAGGGAGAGCACCGTGTAGTTGGCACCATCGACCATGGCGGCATCGATGACCTGGCCACGGCCGCTCCGGCTGCGTTCGACCAGGGCCTGCGGATCCAACTCGAGTTCGGGTGACACAAAGCAAGTTTCAAAACGGTCGTCCACTGGAGCCCCGACAAGGAGAACACCCAGCGCCAGCATCATGGCTCCTCCTGCCTCGAGCTCACACATCCTTCTCCCAACAGCGCGCAAGACCAAGCCAATCCAATCCAAGTATACACGCTCATAAGATGAGGCTGGAGCATAGTCGCCTGCAAAGTTCGCCGGAGGGAAAGGCTTTTCATTCCCGCGCCTGAAGAAGTCCAACGTGCCTCTCACAGCTATCCGGCGCCAAATCTTACGGACCATTGAAGGGCTCACAGTGTGAAGCATGCCTGCCAAAGCGAGATAGTTGTTGTCATGTCCCGCCATCGAGCTGAACTCTGTTCCACCCTGGCCATATCCTCAGCTATATGAGGCAGCAACCAAGTCCAGCATTTCAGAGACTCCATTCCTAAATTTGCAAGAATCGATGTTGTGCTCGTCGACTAAGCTCCCTGCCTGTCATGCGACCATAAATAAGGCCCGGATTCTCACTGCAAAGCACCTGATGAACGTCTCACGCTGTGCCTTCTGTTGGCCTTACTCGTAACCCTGGCCCTAACGACATGCATTTGGCCGTAAGCCCGGAGCCTCGGGGCCCAAACCGAGCTTCTCCACCACCTCAGGGATTAACTTGAGGCTTTGGGTTGTCTACAGAGGCTTTAGGACCTGTTAGCGCCTTTTGCGTCACCTGCGCTCCGAAGCCCTTTAGGTGGCACGATGTGCTGTGTCTGGCAGAATTGGAGACCAAAACCAAAAAGAAAGAGTGCCTGCCCTGTCGTGCTAACTGTGCAGTGGCTGACTCTTGTTTGACTCCGCATGTGGCATGGCAAAACGCTTGAAGACAGCTTCAAGGTTCGATGCAGCACCGTGGCGAGGCACAGCAGATAGGAAAGCTTCGACTCGTTTTCTTCTTGCAGGCTCGTTGTCAAATGGTGCCTGAGGGGTGGGCGAGTGATCTCGATGAGAAGTTTCCGGATCCGAGGTTGCAGGTGGCTTTAACAAAAAGCCTACTGCCTAAGCATGTTGACACTTTCGCTGACCGTTGGCTCTGAGAGGTCTTGAGGTCACGACCCCTGGCCGGAAAGGCTCCAGGAACACGTCAACCGTCGAAGCAAGCTTCTGGACAACCTGCCATGGTGACATCGGCTGAAGCATGTTTGCTGCAACAGCAGCCACTGTAGGACGAATTGTGCTCAGCAGCAATGCACAAAGTCTTCCAGTTGCATTATTGCAGACTTCACAGATCGCCGCAATGGATCCCAAGCGATCGCAACAGATTGCAAGTGCGCCTTCACACCCGCCGCAGTCTTGATGTTCACAGCGACCGATCCTCGACTCCAAGTTGGCTCCAAAAAAGGTGACGATGTTTCGTTGCGGCAATGTGCTGGGTGACGGTCGCTTGCCACGGGAAACTGGATCTCCTTGCGAGCGTGCTCGGCCTCCCTGCCTCAAGCCGCACTGGAGACTGCGCGAGTCTTTTGAAGACCGATGTTGCAGATCAGCACTTTAGTGTCCCGTGCCGGTAAGCACAAGACGCCCGGCAAACAGTCACAACCTCCATTGTCACACTTTTGGTGCTCAGAAGCCTGTGGTAGCACAACTTGCATGACCGGGGGTGGCGCATCTGCACCAAAGTCCGCGAGAACACAAGCAGCCAGTGGGCATGGCCCGATGCCTTTGAAAGGATTCTCACACCGCTTAATCAAACAGTGGCATGATGATGCTGTTGCGGATGAGAATGATGTGGTGATGACGGCCGCAGATGGTAGAATGTAGTAACTTATTCTTGGCTTAATAGTGCTTCGTATGAAGGGACATTGGTCTATTGCGGATTTGCTTTGATGCCTTCATGTCCCGAAGGCTCGTGCCGACACTTTCCGAGCGCGTCACCCTCCAGCTCAAGCACTCTCACGCCATGCAAAGCCATTGGCACTTCGGCACGGGTCCGTTTAGCACGCACCTTCACTGATCGGGTTTAGTCGACTGTCTGCAGTGTTGCAAGAAGACTGGTCTTCACATACGTGCCGGCCATGTTTCGAAAGCATCTTAAAGCTCAAAGCGCCTTCTGCATTGGTCTCGTGTGGAAGCCTAACATGAGACATCCTTTCTGAGCCGACGCTTGAGCAAAGCTGGTGAGCAGTAGCGACAAACAAATCCCAGGTCTGGCTAGTCCGCTCCTCTGCTTCTTGCAGGTGCTCTCTTCCAACCTGCCTGGCTTTCGTGGTTCCAGAGCGAAAACCTTGGTCCACGTCGCAGTGGGAAAGGCTTCGTGCGTCATTGCACCCAGGCGGCCGGGCATCCGGATGGGCGTTCACGAAATTCTGCACGCCTCCATGCGACTGCACGACCCAGCGATGGAGGCTGCCGCCTTCCTGGCCCGAGGTTCGACCGGAAACTCCTCGGACTCCGCTTTGCCAACATCTCTGCCTCCCGGTAGATGTAGCCAACAGCGCTAGCAGGTCGGCTACCGCCGTTCCACCTTTCCATACTCGACGCAAATTTGAAAATGAGCGCAGAAAACAGATTGACAAAAAAGACAAAGGGATTTGGCTCTCTGCTTTTCCTAACTAAAAAACCATTTCTCAGTTCGAGGCCACAAGTTACTTGTTGCAGCTCCTTGAGGCTCCATGCTTCGGAAGACCATCCGGGAGTTTCCGAAAATTGAGGGGTACCTTATTTTGGGGTCCTTATAAGGAGGATCCTACTATTTAGGGTGCTATATTAGGGTCCCCTATTGTCGGAAACTCCCATACGGTACCGGATGCTACGCCTCCAACTCCAGCTCTCGCTAAGCCGAGCTTTCTGATCTTTCTCGAGGCAAAAACCACACGTTATCCGTCTTGCATGCTACAGTCAGCTAGGATCGCCTTGGAGAGGGAAGGTTTTGAGACGCGTGGAGAATGGATGGGGGGAAAGCATGACGCCAGTGCTAGGTCTGGTACTGCAAGAGCTGCGCCAGCGCGAAGACGGTTGCATCTTCGCCACCTGGATTTTGAGACTCGTGCAATCGTGTGCCAGAGTGCAAGGTTCGAGCTTGTGGCGATGGCCTTCTGGGACCTTCCAGTAGGCCATGGCCATCCAGCGCGCATCTCAGCTCCGGGAGGGGAAAGGATACCTTTGACCAACTTGGTCGGGTTTGTATTTGTGCGCGATACCGGCTGGCTGCTTGCCTGGTCGTTCGTCTCTTCTTGGTTCTGTGTGCGCATGTTATGCAGTATTGACAAAGCTTGCTGCAAACTAGCTGGGCCAGGATTTTAACTGCCAGAAACCAAAGTGACAGCGTGGGATAATGTAGCTGAGTACTGTAGCGGGAAGGCGAGTGCCTTTCAATGCGCGTCTCATGCGGTTCCAACCAACTTTCAGAGCCTTTCAGCAGACCGCCTTTCAGCAGAGCGCTTTTCAGCAGAGCTCGCGAGTGGAAAGCCGGCAAAGGAGCTCATTGTGATGCCGAGAAAGCCAGCGGGGTTCCTCGGCGGCTCAGCTGAAAGGATCAGCTAAGCATGGGCTACGGCGCAGTTGCGTGCAAGCTTCTGCTGGGCCACGAATAAGGGATCCTCAGGAGAACGAGAAGGCAGCACTCGCCACTACTCTACAAGGAACACCGGGTTCAGCAGTGCGACTTGCATCTGAGCAGTCCTGGGCAAGAGAATTTTCGCAAAGAATGTTGGCCTGGAAACGGCGATACTGTAACAGACCCACCACTGCATTGGAATCAGTACTGTAGTGTCCTATTGAGCTCGTAAAATCTTGCCTTGGCTTCGAGGAGCAGGGATGCGGCGGCACTTTGCCCGGCGAGGGCTGCGTAGTGCAAGGGTGTCTCGCCCAACTGGTCTTGCGCGTTGGGGTCTGCATGCAGTCTCCTCCGATGATATGCATGAAATGCAGCCACTGCTGGCTTCGGTGTTGCAGAACACCGCAGGGTTTTCAAACGTGCCAGACCATAGTACCAGATGCGGACAGCCTTTCGGTTGCTTGGAGCATATGTCTGCATGCGTGCGTGCGCGTTCGTGTGTGTCTCTGTATGAGGCCTTTTGTGTATGCGTGAATGCGTCTATGTAAAAAAGTATATATACATATATACATAACAGAGAGAGAGAGAGAGAGTGGCAAACACTGCATGTCCGGTAGCTCCATCACATTATGTCATTCCGATTCCCATTTCCGACGCAAAGCCAAGTGGCAGGAGTGCTCTCATAGCTTCCATGGACCCAGCTGCAGCTGCAATGTGCAACGCCGTTTCGCTGTGGGCACCCTGCAAGCCTTATTATTGCATCAGACAAATTTGAGCCCACCATCCACTGGCCTTGTGCGAGTAATACATAGCAATGCGTGTTTGTCTGAGACACCAGCTGGAACCGTTGATAACAAGGGATGGATTCATGCAAATGGCTTTGACCTCCTTCACTGGCAAGCAATGCAAGCCGATTAGCTGAGCTGCGAAATGCCCCAAGCAGTCCTCATCGTCATCACACTCCGCAGCTTCACGGAGCACCGGCCCTGCGACCCAAGCAGTGCAGCACTGCACGTAGAAGCCAGCTGTCAACAGAAGGGCCTGCTCCCCACCGCTGGAAGCGTCGATCAATCTGATCGTAGATCGCTTGCCCGTGACCTGGTTGATGTGGAACCGTTCGGTGTGATCGGTGAATCGGTGCTTTGTTCGCATGGTTGCTGCTGATGCAACGGCGTACAACACAGCATGTTGCTTCTGCCGGCCTTAGCACGTCTTGCAATCTTGCAACCCCTGAATTTGAGCAAGGCGTCCTCGTGATTCGAAGTACTCCTAGACAGCGCATGATACTTTTTCGTGGCTGGCAATCGAGAGAACATCTGTCGAGTCCTTGATGGCTTGGAGCTCACATGCATCCGCTCTGCAGTTCCGGCTGGAAACAGATTGCATGCTGCGCCCAATCTCCGCGTCGAACCTGCAGCCCGGAGGCCAGGCATGCGAGCCAGTGTAGTGCTGTCACAGCGTTTCTGACTGCTGTCGTCGCTGTCGCGCCTGCCGAAAACCCAGGAGCCATCCGCAAATGGACAGCTGCAGGCCAGCGCTCCTCAAGGCTCACACTTTCTGCTCGATAGTACGATAGGCTGTAGCATAGTAACTATAGCAATTAGAATAGCAGCTAGACGATCTTCGGATGCTTTAGCCAACGAGCAGAACTCCGTGCGGGCAAGTGTGCACATCTGCATGGCAGAACATAGCAGCAGGTGGCCTGTTGCGCAGGCCAAGTAGATGTCCAAACCTATCTGCCGCAAGCCAAACGAAGAACGTACGACACAGGTTGCATTCAGCAGATCTCGTGTTGGTGAATTACTTGACAAATGTTGTTAAAGTCTTTTCAGCAAGAAAGTTTGCAGCAGTGACACTCTTGACTGAATCAGTTCTGCCGGGAAACCATTCCGCGATGCAAACTCGAACTCCAGAAACCGCCACGCGCTTGCCATCTCGGGAGCGTCATGATCAAGAACTCCCAGCATTGCCTGGCATCTGCAGGGCAGAGAAGATACCGCCAATTTCTGCAATGCGCCTGGCACTCCAAGAGCTCGTCTGCCGCCGGGAACGCGACACCCTTGATGTGCTCCGCAGAATCGATGTCTCTCTGCTCTCCGGGTTCATTGGATCCTTCGGGTCTGGAGGACAGGAAGTCCACAAAAAGCACCGCCGAGTCCGGCAAATGAAGAGCCTCTGCCCACCAGTCCTTATTCAGCTGCTGCGAGCGTGAAGCGACAATGATGGACAAGGCAGCCCAAGCTTAACCCGAACAAGATTCGATCGCGGCCGCAGCATCGCTGATTCGAGTTCCCAGTGATAAACTGATGTAGTATTTCGGCAGCTGCGGACCAGCTGAAATAACTTCCATGTAGGAACCTCAGGGTGTCGGGTCAAGGCACTCGCTTGCCAACACGAGGAGGGCAGGTGTGGTGATTTAGCAGAAGGAAACCTGTGAGCAGAAGTCTTCAGTCTGTTTTTGGGGCCTGGGCACGCCTCGAGGCGCTGACTCGCGGCTTGATGAAGAAGTTATCGATGACACGCACGTCAGCATCTTGAAAGCTGGAGCACGGCGGAGGAGTCTCGGCATCAACCCAGCGCCGTTCACACCAGGCAGCCTCTTGTTCTCGGGGTTCTCTCTCATACTGAGGCTAATGCTAATAATTACTAACAATAATGCCACTGATAATCGTTTCTGATAGAGGCTATCGCTAACCAGGCTGATGCACTTGATGGACTTGCTTCAAAAGCCAGTCAAGCTTCGGCCGCCCGAAACAACACGAATGCCACACACCCCCAAGTAACACAAAGGCCCACCGACCAACAAGTTGTGGATGGGAGGGCCCTTTGCACACAGATGAATGACTAATACGAATCATGTCAGCAATCCGAGAATTTCAAGTCTCTCTCAGCTTACGATATGTCGGCCACGGATCAGTATTGTACTAAATAATTCTGGTCGTAGGAGAAATAGTACAACTGGTAGTATCAAGGCAACAGCAGCAGGAGGAGGAGGAGTCGGACTGGGAGTAGGCAGGAGGAGTAGTAGGAGCAGCAGCAGCAACAGCAGCAGTAGGAGTAGGAATAGGAGTAGGAGTAGTGCAGTAGCAGTAGCAGTAGTAGTTGTTGTTGTTGTAGGAGTAGGAGCAGGAGTACGAGTAGGAGTAGGAGCGGGAGCAGCAGCAGTAGCAGTTCCAGCAGCAGTAGCAGCAGTAGTAGTCGCAGCAGTAATACTTGTAGCAGGAACAGAGGAGGAGGCGTGGGAGTCTGAGTACCAGTAAGTAGCACTCGCGGTGCTGGTCGTCGTCGTCCTAGTCCTATAGTTCTAGCATTAATGGTAACTGGGTGGTCGTAGTGGCAAGGCTAGGAGGAGGAGGAAATGAAAATCATACTGATGCCGCTGAGCACAAAACGAACCTTACTGGTACGTAGCAAATGATAGGATCAACAGCCTCAAGGAAAATCATCACCACCACCCCCCCNCCCCACCACCCCCCACCACCACCACCACCACCACCCATCGTCATTCTCATTTTCAGCACGATCGCCCTGATGTCCATGTTGGCTTTTGGCATGTCTGCCACGGCCCAAAATGTACTCATATTGTATACAGATTGGGCCTCGGCCTGACGTGTGAAGGCACGCCATTGCCCCAGCTTCACACCTGTGCAAGCTCGAGGCTCCGGCGTGCAGGGGTTTCGGAAGTTTAGGGCTGACTTTCTCTGGATACATGTTTTTAGTGAAGGGGAGCAAGATGATGGAGCTTTGCACCTCTGTGCTCCTTCCGTGGCACATGGCAGCCATGCAGAAGATGACTTCGTCCAACTGTCGCGTAGACTTCGACGCGCACCATCATATTCAACTCCTCGAAGACCTTGGAGTGGTCTTTGAACAAGCAAGCTTCGTGCTCGTATTCTCCTTCACGGCTGCGTGCATCGTGGTCATCGTCTCTCTGCTGCAGCAGCGGCCGTCCGTGATCGCGCAGTAAGCGACCATCCGCCCCCACCTGCAGGCCTTGAAATTCGTCGATGCCGGCGATGTAGTTCAGGATTTGACGTCGGTATGCATCCTCAGTGCCAGCGAGTGCTAGTGCCACGTCGAAACCCAAATCGTAAACTCCCCAAACTTCAACTCCTAGCCCACTCTAAAGCCACAGAGTTTGGGCTGGCGAACCTCGGAAGCGTTGGTTTGGCGAATGTCCCAAGCCTTGATAGCTTCGATCAGTGGTCCGGAAGAGGCACGCCCAGAGGAGTGACCCACCAATCCTGCTGAAGGTAGCAGTTATAAAATACTATTAATAGTAACAGTAATAACAATATTATAAACAAACTATATAAATGCTAGAACTGTATAAATATATGTTAAAAGGCATCTTGGTGAGAGTAACTGTTGTCATGAAACTGTGGTGTCCATAGCTAACAAAGCCAAAAGAAGGATACATCTTTTCAGGAGAAGTGCGGCAAACGTCCTGATGGGGTGTAGATCAACAGACGCTTCTGGGACTGGATTGTCAGATACAGCTCCAGGCCACACCACACTCTGCCAAGTGATCCAGCTGACCGATCCACAATCAGGACCTGTAGCGCACTAAGGCAGTGATGATTCGACGTCTTAGATCCCTCACTTGTGTAATCTGTACCACAACACAACATAGAGCAACATTGTAACAGTGGAAATGCAGAGGCAGGGACTGTAAGGTCTGCAGCTGCTACGGTTCGATAGAATGGGCAGCTAGCCAACCTATCGCCGAAGTCCTCACCCCACTGGTTATTTGCAAAAGTGCAAACCCAGAGCGGGGTACTCCCAGGAAGGGCTTCGTCCACGCAAAGCTCCTGAATAACACGCATGAAATCTCGGAATCTGCCTCCCCACCAATGGCTGATCATAAGCCGCGCTGGCTGGGGCTTGTGAGCTACGAACTCACTCCAACTGCACCATTCTTGTGCCATCTGCGGGGGAGCTCCTTGTATTTTGGGATTCACATAGGGGATCACCTTCTTGATAACCTCGGACGTGATGTCGTACATGTTGATGTCGAACCATGTGATGTATTCGTCATAGCACCCAGTCTCTTTGGAGTGCTGAGAACTGTGCTTCAACAGCAGGGCCTTGCACAGCCGCTGCAGAAAAAGCGACAGCTGCTTCAATTGCTTCACCGTGACGGCCCGTTCAGTCAAGTTGGAAATACGCGTTACAACGAAGCCGAGATCCGGCCAGGGCAGCGACATCCTTGACTTGGGCACTAAGCGGCCTTCTGGGACATGCATAAGCAGCCACCACCTGAGGCTTTTCGTCAAGAGAGTCCTTTCATGTTGTCTGGGAGGTGGAGGTGGGTGCACCCCAATTTCGACGTCAGCGGAGCATGGAGTTCGGAAGCTTTACGGGGTTCATGCTTTGTTTAGTTGGGTCGCAAGACTCAGACTTCCTTTTCCTGGCCCGCTCTTGAAGATGTCCTCTCCTATGGTACGAAGCATGCGTGCGCTTGAATCGTGATGATCGTCCTCAGCAAGATGTTGAAAGCTGGAGTGTACCTATTCAAACTGACGAAACATCGACTGCGCCCGCCTAAAGAATTGAATTCCCTGCACCTGACATGTGCGGACAGTTGGGATCCACACGTCTAAAGACTTTCAAGCAAAGAAGCCGCGAATCGTCGCATCTGTACAGCAGCTATACCGGAGACAAGCAAGATCACTCTGCCTCTTCCGTTCCTGAAGCTCGCCGCTCACGCCCTAATGTGGATACTCCCACATCGATATATTTACTGCTTACTGCAATCGACTTGCATGCGTGCCCCGTGTGCGGCAGCTTGGCAGGTAGACCTTTCCTGTGCAAAGGTCCCATTCAGTTGCACTTCGTGGAAGTGCGCGCCGCTCTCGCATGGCGGCTCATGAGTACTAACGAATTCAATGCTCAGTGCTGGTCCGGATGGAAAGACCGCCACTGCTTCCGACCCACGCGAGCCTTCCTCCACACGCGGCTCTGGTCGACTCCTTGGTTCTGGGTCTCCTGAAAAAGGGTCGCAGGAACTTCTCTCGGCTTTTCATCGCAAGGCATGGCCTGGTGAGGAGCTGAACCGGTTGAACCAGCAAGAGTTGCTGTAGTGCCTGTTGCCCCGGTGCTGTCCACAGCATCGCACCTCGGGGAAGAAGGATATGACTTTCACCAGTCTCTCGACGTTGCACCGTAGATGAGGAGGCCATGAATGCACAAATCATCTCAGCAAAGCGGCTGAGACTTGTGATGGTCCTGGCTTTGGCATGTATCGGCTGCCTCGAAGCATCTCGTGTCTTCCTGTTGGCCGGTGTCTTGCTTTGCCATCGAGGCGCTTGTCCATGGGTGTGTGTGGGCATGCACACGGCGGACCCGCCCCAAACCTAAGGACCTATTCCCCGTCCTTGTCACCGTTCTCGTCTTGAGCTTTCTGTGACGGGAGTTCCGTGAACACGGCCTCGAGATGACTCGAACAAGAACGGCAATGAGGAAAGCCACAACAAGAACACACACACACACATGTGCACCTGTCTGCCCCGAGGAGAACCACAGCCAACAAAGGCAGCAACTTCGCAGATGCTCTGAGCCAGCTGCAATCTGGAGGAGGTGGTCCGAAGGGTAGCCGCCTTGGCTTCAGTTGCAGCCCTGCGACGCCCTCGGAGGTATCTAAAGCATATATATATACATATTATACACACATATACATATACATATACATATACATATACATATACATATATATATAAACAACTCACGGAAGCACAACCACCAATGGACGAACCACTGTGACAAGATCTAGTAGCTAGCAACTTAGCAATGAGCCAATCACCCAAGCACTCTATATTGGTTTATACATTATACACATGTTTATAATTGCTTATACATGCTACTTGTATCTACTTGTATAGATACATACTGAGAGAATCAGACCTATAGGCCAAATACCGGTCACAAAAATGATACATAATAACATAGCGGTGGCAGCCGCTGGCCATGCGAAATTACAATGCACCTACAATGTATCCACAGTGTCCAAGGTAGCAGGGCAGCAGATTGATGGAATAGTATTGTCGCGACACCATCGGCTGCCTCTTCTTGGCAATTTCCGAAACACTGCGCACTAAGACTATTGCTGCAAAGTCTGAGACCAATGCTGCCGAGAAGTTGCACGCAGTTTAGCCTTGCAGTGTTGTGCAGATGCGAAGATTGGATTCGAGGTTCCAGGCTCCGAGTTTCAGACTGCCCCTCGCAAATTCGAGGCAGCCCCGTCAAGACTGCTAACCTGGGAGTTTGTCAGAGATCTGTGGGAGGTTCGGACAGTCGCAACTGGGTTCAAAACGGCTGAAGAGAGCCGTCATGCATGATGAGGTCGGAGGATGCCCTCTCCGCGAACCTGAGACCCACTCTGGTTGGCCACAGAGCACTCGCACTTCAGTTTTGCCCCAACCCTCTGCTTACTGTAATCCTGACCCTAAACCCCAAACCCTGAACCTTAAACCCTAAACCCTGAACCCTAAACTGAACCCTAAACCCTAAACCCTGAACCCTAAACCGTCTTTAATGCATAAACCCTGAAACTTCTGGGAAGGACCCGGGAAGCCTCCCTTCGGGGCCTCGTGGCCGATGTGCCGGGATGTCTGCCCAGGAGCTGTTTGCAGCTGCTCTGCCTCAGGGCTCAGGGTCCTTTTCAGGGTTCTTAAAAAGGGTCCTATAAGGGCAACTATAAAGGGATCTGTGGTAGGGTTCTATAATATACGGGCCTTAATGATGATGAGCTGAAAACTGCCACTAGCGACCCACGTGAGTGCATGTTGTTACATGATATATATATATATATATATATGACATTCCATGTCGGAGGCCACGATTCCGAACCTGCTGAATTGAGGTCTGCACCAAATGTTTCGTCCAGCCTTCCAGGCGTGTCACACTTCAGCTCCAGCATCCCCTGCAGCGCCCTGCTCTCAGTCTCTGCCTCCGAGGCCTTAAAGCCGGATGGCGAGAAGGCAGCAGCCTGACGACGGCAATACAGATCATTGATGAAGAGCGAAGCGGCGATACCGGAACACTCCATCTCAGCCGCGCATTCAGTTTGAACAATACTCACCACGTCCCATCCTCGCCGAGCCCTTCCAACACATCCTGAGTCAACAATCAGCGTTCCCTGCGCCCTTCGGAAGAAATCTAATGGAGCCGTGGGTGTTCCCAGGGGTCCTTTGCTGACAGGCCGAAGTCTCCGCACCACACCGGCCTGGACCAGCGAGGCGGTCACTCTGGACTTTCCAACCAAGGCTTGACTTGGCTAAACACAGCCTGAGGGATTCGCCTTGCATCTTGTGTGGCAGCTTTCTCCAGGAGCTGTGATTGTAAGGGGGCCAACCTAGACCGCGCACAAAGCATAAATTAACAAGCCACTGCAAGGACGATCTCGCAGCTTGGATCCAGGCTCATGCAAGAGCACCTCCTTTTCAAGCTGCTCACCTGAACTCTGACTCTAACACGCGCAGGATCTTTATCGGCCATTTCAGCGACTGGCGCTAAGTCACAGGCCCCACTCGATTGCATAGACACCAGGTGATTTGCTGCAGCAAACCACCAGGTCAGGACACTGAACTCGAGATGCAAGCCTTACTTCAGCAGCACGGGGTGAATTGAACTGCAACACAGAGTTTTGGAATGCGCTGGACAGCCAAGCTGGATGCTCTATGCACACTGCACAGTTCGGGACGGTCCAGAAGTTCTTCAACTGCAAGAAAGTCTCACGTTGAATTTCGAACTTTCGTTGTGGCGCGAGAAGCCTGCCAGCGGTTGCGCTTCCAAAACACCTCAGGCAGGTCTTGCACCGCCTACGCGACAAGCCCTGTGTAGACCTTGAATGCAGCTGGAGAGCCGCATTGCCCAAACAAACTGTTGAGCTTCCAGGGAGACGCATGGCTGGCGAGAAAGCCACACCTGAGACAGCACTTGAGACGAGACAGAGCCTTTGGCTTAAACTGTTTAGCTGCTAGCTCTTGATAAGCGAACGACCATAGTTTTTCATAGCCAATTCTCTGTACAAGTGTACCAGATGGTTCCTGCAGCAGGCTGCTGCATCTGCAGTACGTCGTGCAAATTGGGTTGTAGAGGTCCCGGCATCACTGGCTCCTGATCGCTACCTGGGTGCCCATCAGCTGCTGGCCCCAACTGACCATTCTTTCGGAACACTGCTCTGAGATGCAAGCTAAACCACTCCCCGTGAGTCTCACTGCACCTATCGCTGTAGCCAATGCTTTGAATTCCTTGGACCTGTCCGCCGCGGCTATCACACATGCAGAACAGCTCGTGCTGCAGAGAGCGTGAGCTAAGTCGCTGACAGAAATGACATCTGCAGGATGCCACAGCCTGCCATTCGAAACTGCCGGTTGCTCGACACTGCATGAACATGGACGAACATGGACATGCTAGTTTCCGCTTCCAGGAAATTCCGCCGGTTGTGCAGCTGTCGCTTGATCCGCTGCAGTCTTGTCTCCCAGTACACAACCTCGCACATTCTTCCAGGATCCTTCACGTGCCTATACTGTACGTGCCTGCAATCCCTGAGCCAAACGCATTCGGATCCAGCTCGCCCTTGGCGATGGCCTCTCACGAAGCATCCGAGCATGGTCTGGGTCACTGGGATCATTTGGCTCACTGCACAGCTTTATGCTTGGCTGGCCTCTTCCGCCTCCTGCACCTTCGGCGACAGTCTGCAGGAGATGTCCGACGACAGCGAATACGACCTACAGGCCAGGATCCCAGGCACTTTACAGCATGAGTTTATCCTCGAAGGCACCTCTAGCTCATCTAGCTTCTATCCGCGGGAGACGCTTAAGCTTGCAAATGCATTGCTGCTTCGAGACGGCGGTGCCGAGGGCATCGCATGACCAAGAACACATGTTGAGGCAAGGCCTTGCGGCGCTTTTGGACACACAACAAAGCTTGGCTGCGCTACGGTTGCCGGCATGCCTCGATGTTGTCCATGCCCGCATTGATCTCAGGCTCCAGCATGCTCCCCACTTCCGCACACCTGAGATGCGATATTCTGCGCTCTAACTCAGGAAAAGATGTGTGACGATCTGGGAAGCCTGAAAGCCTCATGAATCTGCTCTCAAGGAGACTGACAGAAGAAAAGCACCAGTAACAAGAACTGTGAGTCGGCTTAGACTTGAGCTCTTCTGTGGTCTGGAAGAGCCTGTCTGGGTCAAGCTCATCCAAACGTTCAAGGCTTGCAAACCTCCAGTTCACCAGTTTCAAACTGTCTCCCGCACCGGAACGCTGGCATATACGACAGCTCCAGCCTAAGTGCAGTACAAAGCCACGCACCACGCGAAAGGACTGCTGCTATGCCCCAAGGCTTCAACCAAAGTTCGGACTTAGTCCAACTTCCACGGGATTTCCACTCCTGCAGCGAGAGGCTTTGGAAGCTGCTGGGCCAAGCGTGATTGCTTTCTGATTGCAACCGAGCAAAGTGCCGTTCTGTAGCCGTGCGACGGCAAGCGCACCGGCAACTCCTGGAGTGCCCAGGTGAGTGCTCAGCACTCAGCACCAATGTATGCACGGCCGAGTTTTCGCCAACCTCGTCCGTCTGCAAAGCAGCCGCTAACAAGTCGCTGTGACGGCTGCGATCATACCTTAGGACCGACTTGCATGTTCTCAGTTTGCTGCAAGCCCCGAATGAGCTGCCAAGTGCGGAGCATTGCGAACCTTTTCTGTATCCGAGGCATGTAGCAAAGCTCCTCGGTCTGATCAGAGGAAGCATGAGCCCAGGTAGTGCATGAACCAAAGATGCAACGCGTCCTGAATCGAAAACCACAGGCGAGTCTGGTGCTTGAGAACCTCGTATGCGGCGTCGCCCTTCGTTTGACAATCTGCCGGTCGCCCGCTTCCGCAAACCAAATACTGTGCGAACATCTTAAGCATTCGGCTCCTTTTGCTCCGCTCTGTGCCTGCTGAAATCGATAGAACCACAGTTGCACAATGTCAACTCCATCACTCGACGGTCTGTCAATCGGCACGCAGAGCTTTTTGCCCATGCTGAACCAGCTGGTGCCAGTGAAGGACATTCACGAGGCGTGTGCCTTTTGGCGTGAAGCACAATCGCCCCATCAAGCCCGATCACAAAGTAGCCCAAAGTGACGAAGGTGTCTAAGATCCACACCCCTGGCCATTGCAGCGTCAGCCCGAACAGGAAGTGCTGAATCACAGGAAACTTTCCAAGGACCTCTTTGTCTTTCCAGGATAAAACAGGCTTCGCATTGGCAGCGAGCTCGTGCCTCTGCCCTCCACATCTTGATCAGTCCAGTCAACCTGAGAGCCCAAGCAGGCACCGACACGTCACGTACTATCAAGCCGCGGCCGCTGCGTCCGCTGCCAATCAGGCACCTTGGCAACGGACGGCTACAGCCACCCCCCCCAACACTACCGAACATCATCCGAAGGTGTGGCAGAAATGTAAGCAGCATGCTGAACTGATGTCATAGAGGTACGGGGAAGTCTCATGAAATGCGGCGCCTCGCTTGGAGAGGAGGACCTCATTTCCACGGTAAAGCAGAGAAGACACCGGAAACTTGTGCTTCCCGCTCCGGCTTCAGGAGGCCACTTGTCGTATCGCATCGACCTTGGCGAGACCATCGAATGCCAAATCTGGGCTATCAGCAGCTCGAGTTCTCTTAAATGCATGCAGGTGGCATACATGTACTCGTCCGCGAACTGCTCAACGATCTGGCGGGGACGAGTAAAGGAAGTAACTGCTCGGAGCATGGCATCGTGTGTGTGTGTGTGCGTGTCTGTACAGTCATACTTGTCACTTGTCAACACCAAGTCGGCTACTCAGTTCTTGAAACTTGTAGTAGAGCTTCTCGGCTCAAGATCGGCCGGGCCTTTTCTCTGTACACCTCGCCGGTGGGTACCTTCCAAATGGCGTGCACAAAACCCAGCTAATTCAGGGCCCTTCTTTTCCATGTTTGATGTCCGGATTAGTACAGTCAGAAAAGCTCGTATTGAGATTACGACCGATGAAAAGATGAAAAGTGATAATCGAAGAAAGGCACAAGCATTGATGTGACACAAATGGATCGGAAAGCGAGGTTGTAACTGCTTTCACCAGTCTTTCCATTCCCTGAGCTTCGTGGTTTTGGAAGTGGAAGAAGCTTCAAATTTGCCCTGGGACCTGGGCTCTCCACACTTAGCGGCTCGAACCCTGACTTTTGGGTAACCATCGAGGGTCGGCTTGGGCCAATTCCAAGAGCCAAGGCCGTTCTAACATAGTGCTTGGATCCCGCCCGCGTTTGAAGTTTGCCCAACAACCGTGGCACCTAAGCTATGACAGTGAAGGTTTCGAGAAGGTTTCTGAACCCGGCCTCATCTTCTTTACCAATGAGCTGCGCAGCTCCAAACAAGAACGGCAAGTGATGGTAATCCTAAGTCGTGAAGCAAGAATTGAAACAGTGGCCCACAGCTGTTCACGTGGCCAGGGGCACGGCGTCTAGTCCCCAAACACCATGCGAGCCTCACAGAAACTGCGTCGTCCGCTACATGTAGTAACTATGAACAATTGCCTATTGCTGAGGCACTGTCCCAAGCTGCTACTGTAGACTATCTCCAGAACTAGCACGACACCAACTTCATTCTGTCCAAAGGCCTGCTGGCTCCAACATGTAGACCTCAAGCTGACCAGAGCATGCACATGGCATATGTTTGACGACGCGACTACTCTAAGTCCAGCTCCTTCTGCAAACGCCGCATCACCCGGATGTAGTCCGCGAACACCTTGTGACCAACGTGGTGTATGGGGGCGCTATCAAATCGTTGACTTGGACCTTGTCTGAAATTGCCTGAACTCTTGCCCGAAGCTGTGCCGAATTGGAAAGGTCAAGCACATCTCCCCCCCCCCCCCCCCCCCCCGCTTCATTTTTTCAGCGAAGATGCCACAAGCACTCCACCAGCGGCCTCTGATCGGGGAAGGACCCCGGTCCTGGGGGAAAGTCTAGCGGGCGGGGTGGTGAATGAGGGCGTCCTCATGNTGGGGCCCCTAACAAATGTTGGCTTTGGCCTTGTCTGAAAGTGCCTGACCTCTTGCCCGAAACTGGTCCGAATTTGAAAGGGCAAGCCCACCCCCCCCCCCCCCCCGCCGCCCGCGCTTCATATATTCAGCGAAGATGCCACAAGCACTGCATCAGCGGCATCTGATCGGGCAAGGACTCCGGTCCTGAGGGAAAGTCTAGAGTGCCGGGTTCTGAAAGAGGTCTTCCCTACGATTGCTCTCGGCGGAAAACCCGCGCAAGCTCCGCACGCTCCCAAAGCGAAAAGGATCGCGAGAAACGCGACCTGCCAATCTGCCAATTGGGGCTCCCACAGTGGTTTCCACAAGTATCTGCTTCACCGTGCCTCATGGCCAGTGCCATAGTCAATCCGCCTTTGGAGACGGCATTGAGAATCGGTTTCAACATCGCTGACTGCACTCACCTCTCATCGCCAAACGAGCCCCGAAGGTAGTGCGCCAGCTCCGACGAGAGCGCTGCAACCTGGCCACAAGAGCAAGCTAGCGTTAAGCGCGGCTGCTGAACAGTCAATCAGAGCAAGCGCTACCTGCTCTGCTGATGCTGTCGGGGCCTTTCCTGAGGCGGATGCTCGCAACGCGGCTGTTGCGTGCTGTTGCACTGGAAGTCAACATGTCGGTCTCAGCATCGCACTTAGAGCTTCCGCCAGAAGGCCTTCGCCTTTCTCGCACAGTCGAGCATGCCTGTCGACATGTTACATGCTTTGACATGGCAGAGCGGCTGTGCAGAACATACAGTTCTATGAGTTCCACACCATTGCCGGAAAGCTTTGTTTCCAAATCGCATGGGTTGGGGAATCGGCGGGAAGTCTTCTATCCATCGCCTCGAAAGTGTGAATGTTTTGCGACAGGCAGCGACAGCGTACCCGACACTGCCGATGCTTGCTGTGGCTGAGAAGCACGACTCCATTTCTGACAGCATGTGTGATAATCCAAGCACCTGAGACGAGGTCCAGGACAGCTCTGCGTCACAGCTCTTCAACGCAATACCACACTTCAATGTCATCGAAGGCCACGAGGCCAGCACCAGTGGTGATGCTTTGTCTCTTCTGGCCGACGTCATGGGCAAGCCCTTCGACGCCTCTCTCCACTGGGGCTGCTGCTTATGGTTCGCATGATTCACACATGCTCACGATACTGTAACTGCGTATTGGCACCACTACTGTCTCCGGGATGGCTATCCGGCGGGTCAAAGCTTTCTCCCCTCTGGCCCTGCTTTTCGTCATGTTGAGCAGCTGAGCTGAGCCAGTTGTACATTGCTAGATCGACCCTTGCCCCATACGCCTCGGCGAGCTCTGTAACAAAAGACACGATCCGATTGCAAAGCTTGGACCTCGCAGCTTGAAGCTCAGTTCATGAGAAAATTTGAATCTTGCTGGGCTCCAGGCTTGGTGAACAAATCCAGGTCCTGCTGCCTGACATGGTGGTACGTGTGCATCTGCACACGTCTGTGGGAGCCGAGGTTGCGGCGAATTTATGCATTTTTTGGGGACCGCCTTTAGGTCAGGCTCTGTGGTGGCCTGCCGGAGCAAAGCAATCTACGGTGGGATGCTGCAAGAAGGTTTTGCTTTCTTGAGTTGACGGCCTGGGCACGAGTTTCTGCCTGCACGCATGTCGCGACAGGTCTGCACAGCATTTTTCTGCTTTCTTGCACCGGGTTCTGCCTGGGCTGCCACGGGAGACTCTGTCAAGGCTGCATATGCCTGACAACATGCGTGCTGCCAGCGGCCAAAGCGCTTTGCTTGGAGCTGGCCTTGCTGGGAACAACACTGGGTGGCGGCATTTCTGCATGAATGCCCGCCATGGCTTGGAATGCGCTCAAGCGAAACACAGGACGCAACCTGGAAGGGAGTTCACAATCTAGTGTGGCCCGCATTTTCTTCCGGTGTGCAGTGGCGCATGTTGCAGAAGTCAGGCTCTGGTATTTGCAGATCGGACGGCTCAAGATGCACGTGCAGCGACAGCGGCGAAAGCTACAGCGACAAAGAACACAGCGGCCTGCACCACAGACATCAGCACCTCCGTCCAGCTTTAGTGCAGGGCTTGGGTGCTAGGGGTCCCCAGGCCCAAGGCCGATTTGTCTCAGCTTCCGCTGGGACCCAGACGCGATTGTGCTGCAAGTTGAAAGGCTCAAAGTAGTGCTTCAGCAGCTTTCGCAATTCGATCGCATCCTTCTTTGGAGCCCGTTGGGCGACACAGAGAATTGCTTATACCCCGTCAAGATGTGCCACTTCTGGTTTGACTTCCGGCTACATGCATCGGCCTTCTGCGATGGGAACCTGCCAAGCCTGCGCCATTGGCGCTTCTGCTGCATCTCCTGGTGGGTCAGACCGAACAAGTATCATGACAATCCGTTTCCGACGGTGAAACTGATGCCGTCTAACGTCCACAAGCACCCGGGATACGGTGCAAAACACCGTGGAATGTGCTGATGCAGGCTGTCTTGAAGGAGCACTTGTCATTTCGTGGTGTCACAGTGGATGACATGTATGGGCCATATATGTCCACAGATTCATGTAATAGGATCGTACATCCAGATGGCTGAAACAAATTGGGAGTCGCGTCATGCACTCCACAGCGATGTGCATAGTCTGCAGAAGTACGGACGGTGGTACCACATCAAATCGCGGCAAAAAGAAATAAACAGCTGCCGCAGCACAACAGCACTGCAGCCTCCTGACAATCTGCAACTTCCACTTGCCGGCCTGAGACCAAGCGCTCAATCGGTTGATTGTAGCCGGGAAGAGCACAGAAAAAGGTCGAGACCATCTCCTTTGGCCCGGCAGCTCATGCGAGGGGTGTCCAACTCCTGGCTGGTGAATTGCCAGGCGGCAAGTGCGCCCTGAAAACAATCTCGAAAGCACTGAACCATGCTTGGCTGACCAGCGTCTCTGATTCAAGCAGTGCATCCCGCAAAGCATCTAGCGAATCCTGCAACGACAAGAAAGATTCTCCATGATTTCCTTGCTCGGCACGCTTCTGTGCGAGTAGCAACTTGCATCAAATTGACGTGAGGCTGCGTTGCCTGCACCGCTGCATCTACTGTCTTGAATCTTGAACCTAGCATCTGTCTTTATGTGCATCCTCTGCAGCGTTGCAGATTACGGCTAAGCCGGCCAGCAACTGTTTTGTCAACTACAGCACGGCAGCATGCACTTCTCGGAGTCGGTGGGCCTTGCTCGACTTGAGGCATGCGCGGTTGAGCCTCAAACGATGCAGCGCATCTCGGAGATGCGGCGACAGCGGCTCTTTTAGCGGTAGGGGCGGTCTGCTACAGATTCCGCGGAAAAGAATGGTCTCTTGGAGCAACTTGGCCACCTGGCAATCGGCGAATCGTCGGTTCCTCTGCGAGCACAAGCAAAGGGACCTGGCTACAGAAAGCACGTGCATGATCTCGCTGGCCTTAGATGCTACAGTATGGGCCTGACCTCGCCCTCCTTCTGCATGATGCGCGCTTCCTCACGGGACTTCCGTTTTGCTTCCTTTTACCAGACGCCGAAAACGATGATTCGCAGCCTTGCCCGTACTCGCGAGGACTTCTTCCACGGGCTGAAGCCTCGACGTGAGTCTGGAGGGATACAACTGCAGAAGTTCAGCAATGTCTTTTCTGTATGTTGCAGCTTTCCAAAGCCTAAACCCATACTGCGGGACTTGTAAGTCCGTTGCAGCATGTCAGCATGGGAGCGCCAGGAAATCGTATCAGATGTTCCAACCTGAGCTCAGGTCGGGCTGCCGGCTATCTTCCATAGGACCGTGCCATGCACATGAAATGTTTACATGCGTGTATGTATAAGTCAAGTAGGAAATCGTGAATACAGACATAATAGGTGCAGTAAGTATATAGATCATATATAGAGTGTATACATCCTCGTATGATGGCATGATGCGCAGCACGAAAGCTCTGTACATACGCGCCTCATATAGACAGACAGGCAAAAGCAGGCAGGCAAGCAGGCATTTAGAAAGACACCTACGCGTACACACAATGCATATGAGCCGGCGTCAAAATTATGTGTTTGTGCCAGTTTCGTTTCAGATTAGGACGCACCCTATCGTTCTTTTTGAAACTTGGAGCATACTGGAACAAACGATACATTGCTTTAGAGTAGGGAGATACAGTATCGAACATGGAGCATTCCAGGGTGGCCTTGGGTTGTACTATGAAATTTTGTCAGACACAAGGGTTGCCTGTATTTGCCTGTCTAGACCTTGAATGCTGCTCGGCCACCGTGAGCAAGTCAGCATTTTCCAGTGCCACTCGCAAGATGCCAGCCTGGGCGACGGCTGAAGGTGCTTCCCCTGTCCTTCGACAATTCCTCACAATTAATTCGGATCTTTAGCGGCACAAGAGAACACAACAGGCCGAGCTGCCAAGAACAGCTCCACAGATTATGACCGGGCCCTGACTAGGCTTGCAAGGGCCACATCAGGCTCCGAGGCACTCGCTCGCTCAATGGGATCCTTGGACCCGTTTCGCGGAAGGTGCAACCTGAGATGCGGCTCAAAACATCTCAAACCGCCAGTTGCTCGCTGAAGTTTAAGTCGCCGGCTGAACCTGAGGAGATATGATCGCATCCGTGAGGCTCAATGTTGATGATGACTTCCATGATCTTTGATCCTCGAGCTCGGCCATCAGGACCTCGCATGCGGCCACTAGAGCCTCATCTTCGGTGCGAAGTCGGACTGTGCAGTGCAGTAGATCCACGACAATCGGAGTCAGCTCCCCAATGCTCGCGAGGTTTCTTGCCAACTCGCTCGCAGAGTGGCACTTATACCAAAGCTTGGGATGTTGCTGTAGCACATCGTCAAGCGGTACCTCCCCATCCTCCCCTGCATGTTTCAAGAATTTTGCCAGTTGGGCAGCCATGGTTCTTCTGCGATGCCACCAGTACTTCTCCTCTAAGTCCTCCGGACTCTGTGGGCACCAATTTTGTTCTAAATGGTCAGTGTTAGGCGTTTCAGACGTGTCAGAGACGCAGACCATCATGGGTGTGAGCCCCCAGGGTGTGCACACCATGGGGACCTGAAGAAGAGTTGGGGCTTGATAGTAAACCTGTTCCCAGGCAGGATCATAGTGATGTTGAGGGCTCTGGTCGCTCGGGGTGCCAATTCCCTCAGCGTCCACACCTGTCTCTGTGCTGGCCTTGACATCTTCATCATCCAACAAACCAGAAAACCATTGCTGGTCCCAAGCGGATCCCTGAGCTTGGTCCAAAGGCTCGATCCGGTCAGGAGTGACTTTGACCACCCTCGCCCCCTCGACCGCGATCTTGCCGGAGCTTCTAGCTGCACTGGCGACAGTCGCCAGCCGTTCTCTGGCATCCGAGATGCCTCTGAGCTGTCTTGCCACAAGTGGTTGGTCTGCTAGGTCAAGCAAACTCACATCATCTCGCAGAGCCAGCTCAGAACCAACCATGTCTTCCAAGACAATGCGTATTTGCTCCATAGAACTTCGCATGCCAACCTGCAAATCTGTAAAGCAATCCCCAACAGCATGTCTAAAATCACGGTGCAAGAGCCATTCCTATCATGGCAGTCTAATACTCACTATTCAATGTGATTCAATGTGCGTTGTCGCCTTTGCGTGTGCGTGTCTTACTCAAAGCGTGGTAAAAGATGTCGAAAGATGTCCGGCAGCCATATTAATCTACATTTAAACGCCCCTTGCTGCTTTCAAAACTTGTGCAGGCGAGGCGCTTCACCTGCCTCGCAGTAAAGGCGTGTCTGCAGGCCGTGTTGTTCAATGACAGTTGAGATGTCCGTCGCACCAAGTTGGGCACGCTGGACGTCTGTCATCGGTGCATGATCCAGAACATCGCCCAGAGATAATCTGCCACTTGCTGGGTCGAAGGCGCTCTCAGGAAGTGCCAACATCCACTCTTCAATCTCTTCCACAAGCTGAAACATGTTGCCCAAGGGGAGCGCCTCCTCTGAGAGAGAAGGCCCGGGAGTGAACATCGCAAGATACCACGCCAATGCCAGCTGTTGTGGAGACCTGCACCGCAGTGTCTTCCAAACTTTTGGCGAATGTCGGATATCACTTGAGCAACACATGGACGGCGAACACTATCGATGAAACACTCCGGAAGATGCTAAAGCCTTCCATTGCGCCTGGCTCGATGCATCAGCACAGACTCTGGCTATCTCTGACTGTCCTGGTCGCGGGAAGCCTCACACCGGAATGGTGCATCGTGCAAGTTTTGCTTCCGTACATACTGAAAACTTATGAAACATATGCTGCCGGCTGTGTGCAGCCGGGAAATTGACCAATTTCAAAAGGGCATCTTCACAGAACCAGCCATCGAGGAGCAGAGGAGGTCAATCCAAGTAAGTGTTGCTGCTGGCTCTGTCTTGTTCAGCAACAGGACATACCAGCAAGCATTGCTGCTCACATCTAGCTGGTCTATGCTAGCTACAGAGATCACTCACAGCTCACCCGCGTCAGAGATTGCCACCTGTGTCCGTGTCCTTGATAAGTAAGCAGGAAGCTCGTTAACCGTTCCGACAGCCCAAGTGCAGAATTCCAGGGCCTGCCCGACTGAGATCCGACGGACTCCATCTGCTGGATAACATCATATCCTGGCAAATGCGACTCGGCTCAGAAGCGACAAGAAGTCTGCCTCGGCTTGCTCTTCGCTTCACTTCGATTGCAGTAATGCAAGGTCCTTCCAGCACTTCGCCGAACACGACATGCTTGCCGTTCAGCCAATCCGTGGGAGCCGTTGTGATGAAGAACCTCTCAAGAGTGGACAAGTCATGGAGCAGCCTGTTCAGCTGATGGCGCTCCGAGCTTGTAGGTGTGACTGTTATGACTAATGCTCACTTTGCGACCCACCGCACTTGTGATCCTGGCCTCACTTGGGTCTTGTTGAAACTAGGAGTTCCTTCTGGGCGGCGTTTACAATGGTTGGCAGGGTAGCGTTTCAAGTTCAGAATCTAGTAACGTCTTGGCTTTTGACACAGTCAATGGCATTGCCAGTGACCCCCTCCGGCAATGCTCCCGCGTCCGGGATCCAGGCTGCGATCCGTTGGTGTTGGGTCCAGCATTAGCCATGCTGAGCAGTCCCGGCCTAGGCTTGTTTGCAGGAACCCAGTTGCACACAAGCAACCCATTATCAACTCAGCATCGTGCAACTTAGATGATCATCCTCGTCTAACTTACAATGGCTCCCAGGTACTAGTAACGACAATTTTGCATGTGGCTCTAGTGTCTGTAATTCTACGCGACGGACGACATCCAAGAGCCGTGTATTGACTCGTGATGCAAGCATGCAGCGGGGCTGTGACTAGCGATCACTTGGGCGCCCAGCTTGGTGTGGTTCAGCCTGAGGATAGGCAGCCAAACAACGATGGTTCGACTCTGCCGGAGGAGTTGGCTGTTTCGGAGCTCTTGTCTGAGCAGCAGGCTCGAAGTTCTCGTCTTCAAACTTATTGCCTTTATTCGGATGACCACCACTGCTTTGAGACAGGGAAGTTCACTCACTGCCGAACATGGAGAAGCCAAGCTTCCTACCATAGATGCTTCGGCCCCCCGTGCCGTTGAAGTTGGTGAAGTCACCACCCTCTTCTTGGGTTTAGGGTTTGAGGGTTTAGGGCTTAGGGGACCTCCTTCAAGGGATCCTAATGTCACGTTTTGCTCCCACGGAGAACAGATGAGAACAGCAGTACGATGTCACGGCGGGGCCTGGCACATGAAGCCTGGGATGATGCGGTGGAAGGGGCAACCTGATACCAGGCTCTCCATGGCACTCAGTGTGTGCTGCATTTGCAGAGTTCTGTTGGTGCAGAACCCTGTTGTCCGTTCCTTCAGACATGGCAGGCTTGTATAAACAATCTTGCAAAGACATGCTACCTCCAAGCAAGACCGTTCCCGAACAGAACGACTGGCCTTTGAATCCTTCGCCAGGCGGATTCTCGCAAAGCTTGCGGAAGTTCTCCACGGTTTTTGGAACAATGCCTCCTGGCGGCTTCTTGGGACCCCCCCATGGTTCTGACATGTTCCGATCGGAGGCCCCCATGCCCAGGCACCGTAGAGCCCGAAGACCACGCGTCCAGTGGGCTGATTGCCAATGGTGATGTCGAAGAAGACCTGGCAATAGCAAAATTGCCCTACTTTTTCGTTGGCTTGCGTGCTCTCCTTAAAGAAGCCAAGCAAGTTCATGTAGCCAGTCATCAACAGCGATCGCCGTCGCAAGCGGACCGAACATTTAGAATTAGAATCACACGGGTCAGGCGGTGGGGGCCTTGGTCGTCACATCATCCGGAGACGGATCTCGACCTCCACCGAAAAACAAATTGCGCGCCATTGAGCTGGTGCGCCGTGATCGCAGCCTTATTGCGCGTCCACCGTCCACAGGACCATTTGCATGTAGCAGAGTGCGGCTCTCTCTGCCTTACACAGCCGGGCTTCTGACGCAGCGCTGACCAGGCATGCTCCGACCTCGGAAAATGTAAGTGAACTTTCATGTCACGGGCATACTCACAGGATTTTGAAGCCTTGCCCTGAGATTCAAACCGTGGCTGCGGCAACAGCTGGCAAACCGGAGCTGGATATGGACTGCCTGCAAAACGACCAGCCGCATCAGACATGTCTGGATGTCACTGAGGATCTATGCATGAAATGGCCGGGACCAAAAGAACACACATCACTTCTTTTTGCCCCCCCCTACCCCTTTTCCCACACCCCCACTACCCCGTCAAGCAACATTTCGCAACAGGAACTGCGACCAAGGTCGCTTCCGTGGGATGTCGTTGCAGATCCCATGCAGCTTCCCGGATCTCATCACATGCTGCGATGCTACGAAATAAGGATGACAAAGGTCGGACAATTCTTTGGCAAAGCGCTGAGAAACTCGCTTTGACTGCACTTTAACATCCCGACCTCTCTGGGGCAGCCGGTCGAAAGCTGCGTGCGCTGGTGACCTTGGCTCTCCGTAGGCTTTGCTACAACTTGAAAGCTGAATCGATTAAAGGTGGTTTTGTGTTTTTGGAGTTTACGGCCCAAATTTGAGAGAGAGCACTGTGGGATGCTCCGCCGGCGCGACTTGCACGAAAGCAAAATGACCCAGCCAGACGCAAGCGCCTCAGGGCGCAAGCAAGGCATGCTGTACTCTAAAGCCCTAATGTATATTACTAGAATTTATTGTAGTATATCATACTATGTTCTAATATACTTTAATATAATATAGTTCTACAGCATGGTCTACGGAGCTGCAACCTGCCACGGACGACGCATGCAGTGCCCTCCTTTCTGAGAGGAAAGCCTACTGCAACCAAAGTAACCGTCCTGCAGGTGTGCCAACATTTCGGAATATTTCTGACATCTCCAAGGCTCTCTGCCGGGCTCCTGCCGGACATGTTTGTCATGTCTCGCAGTGGGCGAAAATCTATGGCTCTGTAAACCAAAACTGCCACGGTATCAGGCGGCAGTCAGTGAACTTGGTGCTTCGCTGTCCAATGTCGAGAGCTTTTGCACGATTTCGGCGTCTAAGGTCTACTTCTCCAAACGACAGTCTCTTCCCCGATCGCAACAACTTGCTCACAAGCTTCCATGATTAAATCTGGGGCTGAGAGCCCTTCCAGGATCGGTAGCACAGTGGCAATGCCACTGTGCATGATCAAAACTGTGCAGGGTCTCAACAATTCTGGCCACGCCATGCCACATCCGCCTGTGCTCCACGACTGCAAACCTTGCGAAAAGATCTGGGAGCAGCCACCTTGTGCAAAGCTTCGTAAACTAGGCCGGCTAGGCCTGTTTCGAGACTTCACAGGACAAGTCAGGGGTCGGGGGAATGGAACTATCCCTAGGGTAAACGTTGAAGGAGTAGGTTTCAAGGTAGAGGTTGGCGGGATGTTCTCCAGCTCGCATGGCCTCTAATTCGCAGTAACACAGCACTTTGCAAACTGCCGTGCAACCGAAAGCCCATGCGCAGGGACCTGCAGCCGCCATGAGCGCTGCAGTCGCCCTTCGGCCGTGGACGCTGAATACGCTGAGCTCGCTGCCCGGCAGGAAGTCAGGTCTTGCGCAAAACCTGCTCAACATTTCGCATAGTCACATAGCCTTTTGACTGCTATGATTCAAAGCATTGCAACTCGCGCCCTCTGACTTGGCAGCCCCCAGGCAAGGGGTGCTATGTCCGTGTTTGCTGAGGTCATCTTCAGCTCCTTCTAGCAATGGCTCTGTTGTGGACCTTCCTTGTGATGCAGGCTCTGATGAGCACTTTCCTCGAAGTCACTGTCGTCGCTGACAATGATGGCCTTCATGGGCATGGCATCTCGGAAGCAGGCTGCGAAGCTGATGCTTCGTCGGTGATGGCTCTCCTCGGGGAGCTCGACTTTCACGTCACCGCTTCCTGTCCGGCCATCGGTACCTCGCGGCGTGGATGGTCAAGACTGTGGCATTTGCAATACGCGGTCAATCGGGCGGAGCGCGATCAAAGGTCTCGCTTGATTCCTTTCGCTTCCTGGCCGAAATGACAAAACGAAGCCTGTTCTGGTCCCCCGGGCACCGGGCAATGGAAGACCCGAGGCTCCAGTCCTCGCGCTGGAAGACGGCTGGCCTGGCTCCTGGTGGCGCTTGCAATGAAGTGGGTCAACAGCCGGCTTGTGCCTGCAAAGATCGCTTCCGGAACAGGGTCTCTTTGTCTTGGACCTCTGCATGCTGCAGGTTTTTTTAGCGCCACTGCCACTGGGGTTGCTGCTAGCGACTGCCAGTGTGTTTGAGGCAGAAGGCCCAACGAAGCAGCTCCCGGATAGCCTTCCAATTTAGCGGCATACAATGTTAAGACTCTTCAGACTTGCAAGCAAACCATCTGGCAAATAGGATTCGGCACATTGCGGCACCACCGTCTGAACAAGAGCGTGCCCTCTGAACTTTACTGCGTTGCAGGCGACGCTGTCCCGCCTTCTGTCTGTCGTGGCACATGCCCGCAAAAGCAGCCGGTTGAATCTCGCCAGCATGACACTACCCGAATCGAAGGTGGGAGCGCTTAGTGCGTGCAACTAAACAAGACGATTGTGTTAAATGAGGCAGCTTTCCCGAAGTTTTTGACCATCTAGAAGTGGCTGCCCACTGAGATGCTAGCTAGATCCTCCAGCTTGGTAATGCCCGTGGTCTTTCCTGCTTGTGAAGAAAAGGTATGTAGCGCAAACAGACGGATTTCAAGCCATCACCATCCCGGAACAGTCGATCTCCTGCATCGCGATGCCCAGCACGCTGCTGTAAACAACCTCCCTTGCGAAGCAATGGGGTAGGGCAAACTCCACTCCACAAACTGGTCAGTGGCAAAGCCCCAGGCCATTTTAGCGTGCACGGCTCGAAAGCCATAGCACTGACCTGAAGCAGGGGCACATGCCAGGATGTACGTTATGCGAAAACCCTCAATTTGTTTTCTCGGGCGCTGGCATTTCAGGGTCCGACCTCCCCTGCTCAGGACATCGTGATTGAGGCAAATGTCCTCTGTCGGCACGGATGCTGTTTCTCCCTTGTTAGTACTGCTTTGCCGCCACTCACAGCATTCACAATAGACTTCCGCTTCGTAGCCGAAGGCTGCCACTGTGACATGTGGAGTCGGGGTCCTCGTACATCTGTAGACTCGGCACGTACGCAACTTGCAAACGCCGAAGCTCGTTCAAGTCCAGGAGCACCACCTTCTTGCAATGCTGCTGCATGGCGCTGCTATCACATGCGTTTCAGTCGAGCCCGGCCTTGTACAGGGCGAGCTCGTCCAGCTTCCACTCTGCACCTCTGCACACACGGCTGACCGGAGCCACGCGCAGCTTGGCGCTGAGCGTGGAACGCTTGCAAACAGCAGTGCCGTCATCTCGTAAGAAACCAGCCACCGCGGCCCTGGGCAACAGCAGGAACAGCTGTACCGTCCAAATGCAATGCTATCTCCCGACCTGCCAACAAACGGATGGCGCTGGACGGCCAAGAGTGCCTGCCACGATGTAGAGCATTTCGCCTCTATAGACTAGTGACTATTGTGTGATCGAAGACACTGCCTCCACGAACATCAGCTCGCTGCTTGCAACTCTGTGCTTCATTCGCTTAGGCCTGTCATCCACGACCGTCTAGCTCGCGTTCTACGATGTACCTTTCTGTAGCTTCGCTACCCAAACATGGCCTTGCCAATCTGCCGCACTGGCGGAAGTTGTCCATCCAGGCCAATCTGCTCATGCAGGAGGTCAGGAGGTAACTGAAAGGGCAAACACAAAGTCGGGCAAATCAGTGGCCTGTAGAACGTGGTCAAAGTGTCGTCCACGATCCAGATCCTGGCGCCAAAGCCAAGCTCTTGAGCCACTCGTAACCCTCGCGCCCTTGACGAAAACGACGACCGTCATGTCAAACGCTCATATAGTCGTTCTTGCCTATGAGAAGCAAACGCTGCAAAGACAACACTTCGACTTCCTTCCCAAACGGCGCAGCGTTGCGGGCTGACAGGGTCCAGAGCATCCTGAGCTGTGTTGCTGTGAACTGCAACCCGCAGTCGAAAAGCGTTGCAGGCCTCCAGTGACGTGTGCGCGAGTGCACACCGTCTGGACAGCCTCATAGGTCATAGGTGCTGAGCAAGACGACATCGGATCCAAGGGATCGGTCCGTCGGGTACACGAGCTTCACACCCACCGAGCGTAACCTGGTCCGCGATTGCCTCGGTAGCACAAACGAGTGCACAGATGCTCCGCACACTAAAAAAAGCAGGCCTTCGGGAAGGATCAGCATCAAAGCAAGTGGCCAGGTCTCCCGGTAGTCCTCCTTGGAAGCAAGCAGGGCCGATGTTCGCTCCCCTTTCGGTCGAACTCCCGAGACCAACCCGACACAATCCGCGGGGCACGCAATCCGAATTGTGAGAACAGCTGTCACTACGCGAAGTGTGGGCCAAGCGATGCCAAGCAGCCTCCTCTTCAGGCTCGACCACGATACAAACGACGGGCTGCAAGCCTGTTTCCTTCTCCTGTATGGGCACCCGGACGAAGAAACGCGTGTTTCCGTCCTTCGTACTGAAGAGTGTAGACAAAATCCCGACGGCCTGGCCTGGGGACCGAAAACATGCGGAGCTTCCCAATTGAGATGTGCCTTCCACAGCATACGCAACCGTGAAGCTCACTGCACCCCTCAGGCGGGAATCGATTGCATGTTGTAGCTATGAAGCCCCTGCGACTCTGGCCTTCTCTGGTCGACCCCGTGAGGGAATGAAGACAGGATGCGGCACTTGCAATGCCTTCGCAGTGGGCAGACATGTCTCAGCAAATTCACAAACAGTAGATGCACATCCTTGGGTGCGATAAGAAGGTATATAATACAGCATGAGCCTGCTTGTCTAGCTTGTGACCCCTCTGCTCCAGGAAGCTCTCGTACCGCTGGCACGCAGCCTGCATGGTGCATGCGCACATTCAGCAAATGTCTCCCTCCACAAGGAGCAATATTGCGATGCACACAAATTCCCGAGTAGGCACGAGCAAACACTCACCCAATAGTTATTTTGGTGTTCTCACATGCATTTTTGCAAGAAGCTTCCGGTGCAGTAGCGGTCGCTGCACAACTGCGGCCTCCCAGTTGTGTATCAGCTCCTCTGGGCCTTGCATTCCCGTATAACAAACGCCGGGGACCTCCGACCCGCCCGTTCTCAGGGCCAGAGCCGGAGAGCTTCACCTCGAAGAGGACCTGCGCGGGATCCAGCAAACCTCTCATGGGAGTCTCCAAGAATGCTGGGAAGAGGAGGAAGCCTTTTCGATGCAGGCCGCTAGCAACTGTAGACAAAGCAAACATCCCAGCCGTTTCAGCTAGGACATATACAGCCGTGGTTCCATGTCTCGAGTATCTGCGAGCCAAGTCGGAACTTCGTGCATCATGCATTGGACCACAGCAGCTACCAGGTCGAGCTGTAAACAAAGATTCTTGAATGCGAGTGTCCTGGTCATTCCTGGTCTAACTGCTCTGGAGCGCTGTAGCAGGCCTGCTAGTGGCCTGCTTGAAGGCTGCACACTTTGTCCGGGCATCAATGCTTGTCGCCTGACTGTCACGACACGTTCGAAGTGCCCGAACGCGGGTCGCTGGAGGCAATGACGAATCGAGAACTCACATTGGAAGTTCTTGCCCGAGCTACGCCCTGGAATCAAATCGCATACGAGTGTCCATATCCTCAGCACTCAGTCTGATACGTGGTTCGGACATGTTCAGGCTGCGAACCAGTGGGATCCCACTAAGACGACAACCCATGCAAGACTAGACAGCATGTGACCTCGTTTACGGTCTTCCTGTCTAATCCTCAACTTCTATGAGCTCAATGCTTCCAAAATCTAGTCCCAAAGCTGTGCTCGTACTCGGAGAAGGACATGAATCAGGAATCCGGCATCGTGACTGCCCTAGTACGCCGTCCAAGCGCAAAAGCATGTCTCCTATCTCTGACGCAGGCATGTATAAGACTGCAGTGTTTGGAATTGATGCCCAGTTTAATAGTTTTGTCGACTTCCTCTTAGTGTCATGACACCGACGTGCCACCATGCTGATCCGGACATCATGAACACGATTTTGATCGTCACCGTCATCACGAATAGTAACTCCAGTAGTGATAATAAGAGCCATCACAGATCATCACCACTATCAACCTCGTCATCCTACTGTTTCCTGCTGCAGCTTCGCACGCAATCGCTGCGAAAATGATGTGTCAACACTAGGTGAGAGTTGCAGAAAGAGATGCGTGATTGTAGCAGCTGCTGTCGGTCGTGGCGCTGGCTGCAGGCACCAGCTTGCCTTTCTGCTGCTTTGCTTGCTGCTGTTGCTACTTCTACTGCCGTCGTCGTCTGCTGCCGGCAGAGTGCAGAGATCCCGTAAGGAGAGGGACAAGAAGGGAAGAGGACCTGCGCCCTGAGCCGTACACATCCATGTTGGAGATGACAATCCGTATGCCCTCAACCACGCTGACCTTTCCAGAGCACTGGGTCTGGGTCTGCTCAAAGCTCGCTCGCGCTCGTCAAAGAAAATGCAAACCTAGAAGGCCAACCGTGCAGTGAAGCTGTCGGCTTGATCGTTGGAATCACTTTTGTGGGGGGAGTCACTTTCGATGGTAATGTCGCAGCTGAAGTAAATTTTAAGTTGACTATGAACTTTGAACTCTCAGCTGCGGGCAATTGCAAGAACAATGGCGCAGATCGGTTCTGCCTGCAAAGCTCACTGCTGTGGTTGAATCATTTGCGGCGAAACATGTGCTGCTCAGGTCAGGCCTTCCACATCCCTTCTTTCTCGTAGCTAGCTGCCAATCCCATGACCTCGTCTGGGTTCGACAAGTCTTGATTTCTGAGATAGTGCTGCAATTGTCATGCCGCGCTTTGCAGCGGGCGTCCGGGCTCTTCAAAGCAACTGAGGCACAGGCCAGAAGAAAGATGAGACTGATGACGGAGTTCACCAGTGCACTCCAAACCTTGGACTTTGCTAAGACACCACAGCTTAACCTTATGTAAGATTTGAGTGCAGCTCATCTTGCTACATGCAAGCACAGCAACCGCTTTTCTTCCACTTGGTAAACTTCCAGCACGAAACTGCTGAGGCGTCTGGCAGTCACAACAGGGAGTTTCCGAAAATAGGGGACCCTAATATAGTACCGTAAATAGTAGGATCCTTATATGAGGACCCCCAAATGAGGTACCCCTAATTTTCGGAAACTCCCAAAACTCTCTCTGTCCCTCGTCTCTCTCTCTCTCTCACACACACATTTTTGTCTGACCCGCCCCCCTTCTTCTCCCCCCACGCTTTACACCCTTTATCCCTTCCTGCTGTCTGCGCGCTGACCTCATCCCCCTCTACCCACACCCCAGCGCACAATTCGAGCAAGTCGGCCCGTAAGGTTGCTTGCGAATGCGACTTACCCTTCTGCTATGCTCATATTCATGGGCCACTGGGACTCTTCCTCTTGCGGTACGTACCTTATACTGCGAAAAATCGTATCTGTTCCTCGGCCAGCAGTGGTGTGCACTTGGAGTCGGGCAATGCCCCTTCGCAGCTTTCGTCCAAGGAAGAAGCGTGCGATTGCCTCCGAGACAAACGATTAATGGCTTCACACCATGCTCGTGGGCAGTTGGCCTTGTTTACCCTTGTTTCAATTTGCAGCCTGAAGCAGATAGAAGGCGAAGCCGTACCATGCCAGGAATTCTGTAGCCCACTGGGCCTGCCACGTGCAATGATCCGAGCCACAAGCATCCATCATAAGGCTTGGCTTTGGCTTGGCCCTGCCTCTGTATCCATGTCTCGGTGATCCAGGT
The DNA here is from genome assembly GCA_003297005.1 of Symbiodinium sp. clade A Y106. Taxonomy (NCBI): domain Eukaryota; class Dinophyceae; order Suessiales; family Symbiodiniaceae; genus Symbiodinium; species Symbiodinium sp. clade A. The sequence goes on along the minus strand of BGNK01001235.1, from coordinate 111,254 downwards.
ACCACCTTCATGTTGCGCGATCTCGTCAAAATCTCAGGCGTACATGCCGAGGTCATGGTGCTGGGCGAGCGGCTTGTCCCAGAACTTGATCTTCCGGGCGGCCTAACATGCACAGCAGCGAGTCCCACGGCGGAAGCTTATAGCGCGGCCAATTTTGGCATGTCAGTTGATTTTCGAGGGTCTTGACCCCTCGGGGTGCACACGGTCCGTGTACCTTCGTGGGCTGGTTTGGTGTTTGCCACTCGCTGAATCGATGAGCGAGACCAGGTCGCTGAGATTCATAAACCCGTTTGAATAGTCTTTGCCAATTAGATCGACAGCCACAGTCTTCGGACGAAAAGCTACAAGCTAGGCTCGAAGGATAGGCTGATAAAAAAGCAGCAAGCAGACACGCATCGCCACGTTCCATTTCGTCACCCCCGAAAGAGGTGGAACTCGCGGAGCAGGGCGTGGCAGACAAAGACTGCCGATGATGATGATGATGATGACGATGATGATGATGATGGGCCCATGCCGCGGGGCAGTGATGTGTACTCAGAGCACTCCGGGGAAACAAGTATTTGCTTTCTGAACTTCGTTCCCCACCACTCCTGTTGTAGAAAGAACGAAAGATTCACAATGATACCTTCCCTGACTTCTTTGTGCATGCATCGACTTCGAGGCAAACGTGCATGCAGAGGTGCTGATCATCTGATCGGCGAGCCTTGAAAACGAGGGCTGCTGCAGCAACCAACATGGCAAGGCCCATAACCTAAGCTTCAGACTCGGGCTTAGCATCGAGACCCTCAAGCAACTATTCAGCATAGCAGCCACGTTGAGACCCTGCTCCCGGTACAAGAAGCGTCGTCGCTTCTCCCTGAAGGCGGCCGAAGTTTGTGTACCTCCTTGAATCACAGCCCGGCTTGATCCTCTGGCCTGAGCAAGGATTCTTCCGCATCTTGTGGCCTGGGCCACACAGAAAAGGGGGCTCAGCCATTCTGGCAAAACGTCTTGTCCCCGTGGGCTCGACACACCCAACTCTCCCACCAAGCGCACGATCAAAATGATGGAAGACAGCATGTGGGAGATCGCCTACAAAAGACGCACTTGTAACTTGCGATGGCTTGATGCACTGCGCGGGATGACACTGAGGCCTGCAAGCCCAGGCAGTACAATGATGCCCCAATGGCTCGGTACGCAAACTTGAAGGCAACGCCCATCATGACGGCACTACCTGCGTGAACTCTCGCTTCATCCGGAGCATAGTCTGTTCGATCTCACTGCTTTTTGCTCTGCTACGCTGCTACGCTACAGCGCAGAGCCTGTCGTACAAAGCATCACCTTCTGGGGTACTGGCTGATGACATCGACTCCGGAGATGAGGACCAAAATGAAGCCTGCGGTAGGCCCACAGATCCATGTGGGGGTTTCCGAAAACAGGGGACCCTAATATAGTACCCTAAATAGTAGGATCCTCGGACCCCAAAATAAGGTATCCCTAATTTTGGAAAACTCCCATGTATGAGAGCAGAAGCAACACTTGGGAGGCCGACTTTGTCTGCGCTCTTGCAGCGACGAGGCCTAGCAAAGTTGGTGCAACACATTGCCGGTGCAATGCCACAGTCGGATGGCCTCCTGAAGAACGCGCGGGTACCCAGTGTCTTCGTCGATCTCGCCAAGCATGCACAATTGGCTGATGCAACGACTTATGCTGCAGCTGCAGCCTACAGCAGTAGTCGTAACTTACCTGCGTAAAGATGCAGCAGGACATGCTAAGTGCCAGGAAAACCCCGAACACCACCATGTTGCAACAGAAACACCAGGATTCCGGAGTGCAAAGGTCGCGACGGCACTTCCGTTGGGAACAGCTTGGTGGCGGTTCCGCAAGCCAGAGCCTCGCAGGTCTTTAGGTTGGGTGGGCCCCGCGCTTCCCCTTCAAGGTGGCGTATCTCGCCGGTACACTTAGGAAGGAACTGCCTTGACTGAAGCCGAAGGTGTCGGGCGTCACCTCTGTCTGCTTCTCAGGCGCTTTGCACGACACCACGCCTCTCTTCCCAACCTCCAGTTCGACCTCGCGTGCCGACATCCTGACTGGTGGTCGGGGAGGCAAAAGAATTCCAAAGACAATTCTACCGGCCTGTGCCTGGATGGTCACAGCTGCATCCGCTCTTGGCAAGAACGTAGCGAATTACTGTTGGTCTGCTTGCGTGCTTGAGCTCTACATGCAGTCTCCATGTCCCTAGCTTGAGTGTTTTTGCCAATGTCTGACAAAAGCAATCGTGCAAATACCATGGATGACCTGCCAGATGCGGTTGGTGTGCGTCTAGCAGGAGAGGATTGTGTCTACGTTTCTTGCCGGAAGCAGCCTGTGTTGGCAACTATCTAGAGTCTAGAGCTTGCTGATGTGCTGCAGAGCGATTTTCAGTCACTCTGACATATCGCGTGGCCACCACAACAGCGAAAAACGGCTCAGCGGTTGCCAGCACCTTGTCGTTGTCATCCACAGCTGCCAGGCAGCGACCTGAAACAACCACTTGAAAACGCACACTTTCTTGGAGAAGAGCTGCTGCATACCTCTTCCGTAGCTGAGGTGCGCAGCTTCGCAGCTCAACCCTTCCATCTTTGGGCAAGGGGGGCCTTGGCAAGCTCGGACTGAGGAGCCGAATAGCTCTCCCAACGGCCAAGGAGCATGTGCTGCACTGATACAGCTCGCTCAACAAAACACCCAAATGAAGCCACATCTTTGTTCTGCTACATGCTCTCAGCTGTCTGCGTCCGCATTGCACGGGCCAGCTGTGCTTCTGGATAGTGGCCTCCCACCACCGGTGGCACAGTGAAAGCACAACGATGTGGACCACTACTACAGTAACTCCGAGTTATTTGCAACCATGCTAGATTCTGCCCCCGCCTCTAGTTTGAGAGTAAACGCCTGCTTGGATTTTCGATTTGTGAGTGCTGGAGGATCCCCAGCCCATCACCTCGGATGCAGCTTAGCTTCTGACTACCAGATCTTGCTACACAGCTGCCGGCTACCCACAACATCTGGGGGCGCGGACGCGTCTGTCTACGTGGCAATATCGTGCACTGGGATGTAACCTCAAGGAAACTCGACACAGGAAGTCCGGACATTGTCGCAGATCTCTGAGGACGAGGCTTGCGAAGTTTCGACCTCGCTCCCTGCTGCATCTTCTCGACCTTTGCCGAGGCTTTGGCCGCCTCTGGCCTGCGGCTGAAGAATCTCAGGATCAAAAAGGCAGCTGCCGCCGCAATCTTCAATCTTTTTTCTGAAACACCTCCGTGGGCTCCTCTTGCCCTCTTTGGCTGCGGCATACCGCAGCTGAAGCAGATTGAAACGGGGGCATATAAGATCAAACCGTGCGCGAACGGAAGATTCGGCGCACTCAAGTGAGAGCAGGTGTTCATGCAGGTTCAACTGATCTGCAGGTTTGCAGCTTTGGAGCAAACTATGGCCAAATTTAGCGGAACAGCGGTCTTTCAAATCAATGTCAGTGATTGCCAGTCCGTCGCGACGGCGAAGGCTTGCTGCTGTTCTAAAGCGATTCCTGGACGAGACAGTGCTGCCGAAACCTGCAGTCAGAAAGTCTGAAGCATTCTTTGCACTGTCAGAGCAGGCAGTGCGCGATCCTGCAGTACGGCCGAGGCCAGACCTTCAGCTGATACTGACTCAAAGCATATTTGCTTTCAGTTCAGGCACATGCATAAACCGTCAGCTACCTGTATCATGCAATCCAGTCAAGATCGCTTGCCAAGGCAGCTTACGGAAAGCATTATGCTGCATGAAAATACAGGTGTGAGAGGTCGCACTGTTGGCGATGGCTGTCAGCACACCCATCAGATCAGACTTCATGAGTTCAATGAGGGTCAGTGACGCCTCATCCCTTGTAGCCTCCTTGGCAGTGCTGGCAAGTGCACGGAGTAACAGTGAGGATTTCGACAAGTCATCCAAAGACGCATAGCGGTCCATGAAACAGCTAACAAGCATCCTGGCCGAATGCGAGACAAGGCACGATTGCAGCATCATCAGCGTTGCATCGAAGCTGCCCGGTGCGGGCCTGCCGTCGATTTTCAGGATCGTCCAGCCAACTTGCACCTGCAGGCAAAGACTTGAGACAGCTGACTCAAGCAGCACTTTACTAGGAGTTTTAGAATAATTTCTGTATTGTTTCGATGCCGGGCCTGAATGCTCACGCAATCCGAAACCTATCTAAAAGCCGTTGTTCCCAAGAGGGTTATCATGGGTTATCATTCTTGGCTACGTTCTTGCACCAACGCAATGAACACGAACACATTGGATGTGTCACCTGGACTTGCAGGACAGCACTCTGAAACCTCAGGAACATCACAAAGGCTGGCGTTCTTTCTCATGCATATTGGGGGGGGGAGGGGGCGTAGAACAAGAGACAGCTTTGCAAGGTTCCGGCGTTGAAGGAATGCGCAAAAGCTTTTCGATGTGAGGCAGTTTGGGATTCTGAGGCCTTAGGCCTGGCACAGCCTTGCTTGGGTCGGCGATTGCTCAGCTTTAGACCCGCAAGGCTTCGGGCTGATGCCTTAGACAAGACTTGAGCTTGCAGCTCGATGCTTAAGCTGATCAGGCATTGGGAGCTGGGAAGTTTCGGTCGATGTTGGAGCCGGGGACTGGAGGACTTCAGGTTTGATGGTGCGGAAACGGTGTGACTCTGGCCTCCTCTCTGTCCACTACCGGACTACGGCACGCGAAAAGCAGGCTTCCGGCAAATGGAGAAGCGACCAGGAGGTGCTAGTGCCGCAATGACATACCCGTCAGCTGAGGAGTTGGTTGAGACAAACAAACACATAGTACTGGTACTGCCGGTACCTGGTACAACTAACATGCACCTACCATACCCATCAGACTGAAAAGTCGTTCAAGCCAAATGATGATGCAACACTGTGACCTCTCGCAAACACATGCCGATGTAGGTATCCGCGTTGCCAAGGAACTGCAGCATGGAATTCGCTGGGTGATCCCCGAGCTACTTTACAAACAGCGCCTATTGCCTGTGACTGATCTTTGGACAGCCTTGCTGTGCTCACCAATGAAGCCAGGCTTGACGGCCTTCACCTTCATCCTTAGATTCACTCTGTATCTGCAGTCATGTCTTCCTTGCCTAGATAATTCGTGCTATTGGTCGCTCTGGTTGTATTGGAGCCAGGCATGTTTGTAGAGGAAGCATACGGAGTCTCGCGACAAAGACTCGCAAAGGGGTGTGTGTGGGTGCGCTCTGTGAATGATGACGCATGTCCAAAAGGAACCATAGCAACACAAGCAACAACGAAGCACAATGTCTCCAAGCAACCTTACTAAGTTACTAAGCATCCTGAATGTCTACCCTTCCCTTCACTGTCTATCCATGTTCGCATCGGTGTACAGCATCAGCAGAACGATGCATGTCAAGTCTCGGCAAGCGCATGCTGAAGTCCAACCCAAGAGGGCTTTCGTAGAACCATACATCTCTCCTTACAAGCTTCGCATCGTGTGGACTGATCACAACACCGAAAATCATGAGTTTGGGACCGCGGGAATATGGCGATTGTGCACGATTGCAGTAGTTGCATCGGGGCGCGTGCTTACCCCATCTGGGAGCAGGAATGTTATCACAAGCGGTGCCGAGGTAAATCCGGGATCCTCGCCTTAGCAGGCGCAGCTGCGCAATCTGTTGTCTAGAAAGCTCCCCATGTGGGTGCCAACAACAATGACGATGCTGATGTTGATGCGTCATGCATGTTGACAGCGAGGCGCGGATGGCAACCTCTGCAACCATAGTCTCGTGGTCGCCGTCTGGCGACTTTTCTTCGGAACAGCAAATTGGAATGGCCCCCATAGCAGCTCCAGGAAGCAACGATATGCGCTGTGGCAGATTGTTTAATAGGCCAGGGAGGCTGCATGAGTGCGTTTTCGCGGTTGAAGGCACCGACTCAAATCGCATATCCCATAAAGATCTCATGTGATCTGCTGCTTTGCACTAGCACCCAACCTACTTTGCTGGTAAGAATGCAGAGATCCTGTTGGGAAGCCTTGCTTGAAACAGGCGCCTGCGAGCCAAGTGAAGCATAAGAAGACAGCAACATACAGCAACAGGGTTCAACCTGAAGCCATGCACTGCGCGAGAAAAGAGAGAGCTTGCAGGTACAAGTCGGGGATAAAACTGAGCTTCCGACAGAGCATCGGCTGGCCAGGTGATTTCAAGCTTGTAGGCGCCTGGTCCGTGCTTCCACGGCTGTTCTTTTGCTTCCAAAGGGCCGAACATCTCTCTCGAATTCGCTTGTGATTTCATCAAATTTCGTATCCAAGCCACCGTGCCGGATAGGCAGAACGCTGCGCAAGCCTTATGCTACAGGGACTTCTGCATAGCTGCAGGAGCACAAGCGTGACCGGATGCAAGTTGCAACGGCAGTCGCTGGTTGCTGTGAGCCTCGCTTCCGATGCGACTCTCCGGGTCCAGAGTCTTCTCCGAAGCCCGGGCTGAAGCATGCGCCGGAATCTGATCAACAGAGTCGCAACACTTGCATGGGCTTCAGCATCATGTGTATATTCCAGCCCAAGGAAGCTGCAAACTGCTGACAGTTGACGTTCGAGGTCTGCGAGCCTCATGGTTGATGTCCGTGCCAAGGAAGGCACTCGCCCAGCATCGGATCACCTTTTCTCAACGGTGCAGCGGCCTTACCGCCTTCTCTCTCATGCGGCTCTGAGCTGCAGGCATCCCGCAAACTGCGGCGGTTGTTGAAAAACACCTGCCAATCGCCAGGTCATCCTTGTGCACTGCTAGCTGCTAGCGCCTCTGCTCTGCAACCCTGCGATGAGCTCAATAGCCTGGCTAGTAGCCTTCGCTGTCTAGTAAGTCTAGTACAACCCAAACAGTTTTTGAACCGTGTCGAAATTGCCCCCCCCCCCGGTACTGCGGAGCATGGCCTTCCACACTGGAAAGCTTCGGCCAGGAGCGGTGGCAGTGACGGACAGCAGCGTCACTGCACAGGTCGCATTTGCCAAGGGCCAGTACATGCGCAACTTTGGCACGGCTGGCGAAAAAGAAAAAGCTGTCTAGCTGGAGCACACCGAAACGAAGAATGAATGACGAGCCATCTTCAAGAGATGCCCCGATGTCGGAGAACACGGTGACTGACGTGGCGTGGAGCTGTTCTATGCCAAAGGCCGCTACCACTATGCGGTGCCGGAGCTGCCGAACTCATGCCATTCGAAGCATTTTTCCGAGAAAAGATGCCGCGCTTTGGGGCTTAGGACATTACCGGTGGAAAGTCGGGCTTTGCCTCCAATCCGCTGGACTAAGACGCCTACATAAAGGAAGGCGGTTCGAGGTCGCACTTCATCGTCACGAGGTCCCACTTGGCTTGAATCACGTTTCGCAAGTTCCACGAACTGCTTGACATGGATCGGAATCGGAGCCAAAGAAGGCTATTCCAGTACTTCATGGCTGCAAGGGTGTCGGTCCAGTGCCGAAGGCAGATAAGGATATTTCTTTGCGAACCTTTTCACGGAGCGTCAACAAAATGTCATCTACATCTTATTCTGCCGCCCCTCAGGCGTTAATGCAAGTACAAGTGGCTCGATCTGCACTTGGTCGACACGACGGCTGCATGCTTCCAAGTTGAGCTTTCCGTTCCAAAAGTCATTTTGGATTCCTTTATCCAGGCCAATGTCGTACTCGAAGCCGCCCAAGTTACAGAACGAGACCTGGGACACGCCGCGTCAAGGCACAAATTGGTGCATCCGATCAGAATAAAACAATATTACAGTATTAGAATATTCTAATATTCTAATATTATATTATTGTATTATCTTATGATCTTATCATTATCTTAAGATTATCTTAATATTACCTTATTGTTATCTTACTATCTTATTGTCTTATCATCTTGTTGTTATAGGAACTCTCGAGACAAGGCTCCGGATCTGTTATGCCAGCAAGGTCATCAAGTAAGACCTCCAAGGGCAAGGCTTGCTTATTCTGTCTGGTTCTTAGTAGGGAATGGGGGAATGGATTATGGAGACTATTATTGGGGATTATATAGGGACTACTATAGGCATCCATTCCCCCATTCCCTACTAAGCACCAGGGAGTACCGAGTATTGTGCCAGCAGATCGCACTTAGGGCGGGAAGATGCCAGCCTCCCCTGCAAAAGTCGCGGTCCAAGTGCAAGTACGATTGCCTCTGGTTTACTGAAGGATATACAATTGTGGGTCGCCGCATGTGAAGCTGTGGGCAACTTGTACAGGGCCAAGCAAAGACTGTAGCTAAGGCACCGTTCGGAGTATCACCTGTTGGCTGCCGTTTCGTGGACAACATTGCTGGCATCTGTGTCTCTAGCATGTGTCTCTAGCAGTAGCACTTCTCATGTTCCGAAGTTTCGACATCTGGGCTTCGGACAATATCCACCGGGCTGTTCAAGCTCGCACCGCTCTGTTTTGCCTAAGAAACACGCAGCTGCATGCTGTCCTGAAGCACAAACCCTTTGGCTGCAACCAGCCACATCACTACACCGTCATGACAGGAGCACGCATGCAACACAAGTAACAAGCAGCAGCAGTGGCAGCGGCAGAAACAGCATCGCCAGTCGTTGTGCCAGCACATGACATTGGACTACTGTGCGACAAGAAAACTAGACAATGCAGCTCAAGCCACTTGCGATCTCTTGCGTCGGGCATCGCCCCGGGAGTGAATACCAAATGGCATCAGGGTAAAAGGCCTCACTTTGGCTACCGGTAGCATCCTGGCGCTCTTCTAGCTTTTTGCGCCTCAATTGCTCAGGGCACGACTATGGATTGCCTCGGGTCAACTCGGACACAGCCCACATTGTAGCCGTACCTGAGCCATACTAACAAATGCTCATCGTGCCATTTCAGCAGAATCTTCTTGAACATGTCGATCTGCCCTGTTGAAGAACTTTGCTGGCATATTGCTGTTACATACTGTGATTACTGCTACAGTTGCTACTGCTTGCTGCAAGTTCTCCGGGTTCCAGCGCTAGAGTACCATGCGTATACCTGCTGCCAGGACCGTTGCGCTGGCCACTGCTATCGACAGTATAACTGCTGCTTCAGCGCTGCTGCTGTTCAAACTACACTGAGAATTCCTGCTTCCTCTTGCTCCAGATACTGCGATTCCACCAAGATGAGGCGAGGCTGCCGAATGATAATGGATTAGGATTATGACGACCAGTGACGGCAACCACATTTGCAACAACACCAAGAGGAATAAAACTGACAGAAAGCAGAGGCTCCGTGGCTTTTCCGCCCTGCTGTCCGAGTTGCTTGTCCCAGTGACTTGCCTGGAACAGGTAGCTAAAATACAATACTGCAGCACACGAACGGATGGAGCTTGGCCGCGAACTGTGAAACAAAAGCAGTTTGAAGCAAACCAGCTCATGGTATCATCTCTACAAGCCTTGAAGCTGGGGTCCTGCACTTTGCCCTTGGCTTTGGCGCCACAGCATGAGTACACTCATTGTCGATTTCACCATCACACCTCTTGAGTCCAAGCTGCCTGTCGGAATTCTCGGAAGCCTTTGTCGGGCAAGAAAAACGGCTCTCAGGGGCGGTTGGGGCTACCGTGCCGACTGCCATGCATAGGTATCGTGTCCAGGGACTGTCGAACAAACGTTTGCCGTTCTGATAAAGCGCGTCGGTCGGCTTGGTCGTGACAAAGAACCGCTCAATTCCTTTCAGTGCACGATCAGTCTACAGTTTGTCGACGTGCCTGCTCTGACATCTTTCAGCTGTCTACAAGTGTAAAGGCTTGAATTGGGGCCGCGACGGTCGATTCCGTGCTTGCGTGGACATTCTGTGACGATGTCATTGTGCAAATACCTCACAGGGAGCGGGTGAGCGGGTGACTGGGGAACCGCGCATGTTCACTTTGCTGGGCTAAGCTCTCCCTCAGGCCAGTGCCAAAGAACGCCTCCCAAACTGCCTCAGCCCAGTAGTGTCGGAGATTTTGCTCCAAAACATCTCGGACCACTTCGCAGTTGCCATCCCAGCCAGAAAAGCTTCGGCCAAGACTCCCATGTTCGTGCTCAGGTTCAGCTCACGAGGCCAAAACGGCGAGGACGCCTGCGCACGGTGCTACCTTGTTACGAGGCATCCGACTAGGAAACATCTACCTGTAACCAGGAATCAGGTGCACGAAAAGAGAAGCGCATTCAAGGGCACATGCAAACATCTCAAATGCTGTCCTTTGCCCTGGGTGTTGAGCCCTCTACTACACTTTTGGTGTGCCTGCCCGATGCGTCGTGCATCTCTCCTCAGAAAAAGTTAGTACCGACTGTCGGCATTAGAAGGAGCCTTCCGTCTTGAACCCTTCAACCTCCAGGTTCCTGGAATCCCGAATCTCGTGCAAACAAACTCTTATTTTGCTGTAGATACGAGCCAAGTCAACATCTCAAAGAGACGACAAAACTTCAGGGACCGACCACGGGCTGGTGGAGCCCAGAGCACTGTGCACTGTACACTTGCCGGTCAGGCTTCTTCAGAAGTGGGGGTGCCGTGCACCTCCCTCAAAATTTGCCCTTGCCCTTGCCTTTGCCCTTCTCGCCTTTGCCACCACCGGAGCCATACTTTGGGCCCTTCGCTGCTGCTCGGCTTACGCAACTGGCAATCCACTCGCCTGTGCTCGGAAAGCCGGGCTGAGCGGTGCCAATGCAACGGAAGTAGGCACCCCAATCACCTACGGACTCCTTCCGCTTGCGCCATTCTGACTGCAAGTGCTCNCCGGGCTGAGCGGTGCCAATGCAACGGAAGTAGGCACCCCAATCACCTACGGACTCCTTCCGCTTGCGCCATTCTGACTGCAAGTGCTCCAAGCGTGCAGGCAGCTTGCAATTGGTCTCCTCCATGTCATTGAGGGTTTTGGCCACATCCCCAATGACGATGTCTACTACGGCCATCTGAAACATAAGAATCTCCCTCGAGACCTTGGTGGCCTGAAACACGGGTCCACCCTGGGGTTGGGTGCCAGAGCGCTGCCACCACATGACCCAGCGGAGCGAATTCTCATCTGCATACGTACTGATAAAGACACCCCTCGCTGGGCAAGCTGGATATCCTTGCATCACCGTACTCTTCCTTCACGAACCGCGTCAGGGTGGCGCCCACCTTGTTGCGAAGGCTTTCTCGAGTGTCTACCAGCCAGCGGAAAGTGCGCCAGAAGTTGCACAGCGCTTCGAAGGTTGCAATCGCTGCACTCTTGTCTGCATCTGGCCTCATCATCTCCACGATCATCTGGTTGATGAGGCGCGGGAACACCTCCATGGCTGCTGCATCCTCGTTACCAGCCTCGAACACCTTCCTGCCAATCTGCAAAACTTGCTTGCTGAGTTCCTCACGCCACTGAACGCTCCCTGCCGCATGCGCCTCGTTGATCCACACTGGCAAGAAGAACTCGAAGGGTGACTTGTTGGTGTTCTGACGAAGGCCTCCGTCAAAGGCCTCCTTTGAGAGAAGTTCACCAGCCGTTCCCAGATTCTTGCGCTCTCGGCTGACGCCCACACCGAGCAAGGCCTCGGTGTAGAGCTTGCCAGTGCTCCAGCAGCAAATGTTTTTGTCAACCTTGGCCACGGCAGATTCTGCCTCACTCGCCGGGCGAGAGCCAGAGGTCGCGGATGCTACGTCAGACAGTAGCTCCAGGAAGATGTCAAGTTGCTCCTCCTTTTCTGCCAGCCCGACCCGGCGAGCGAAGCTACCGATGCGCTCGGCCAGAGAATCATCCCCACGGCAGATTCGGCGCAGTTGATGCTCCACCTGCTGCTTCCGACGCAGTTCGTGGATCTCATCCTCATCAAGGATGGGCAAGACTGCCTTGGGATTCTGCTCACAGAAACGGACTGCCGACTGGTACGTCTTGTCCCGCTCCTGCTGTGTCATCTGTTCNAAGACTGCCTTGGGATTCTGCTCACAGAAACGGACTGCCGACTGGTACGTCTTGTCCCGCTCCTGCTGTGTCATCTGTTCCCCCAGATCACAAAGAACGGACTGCAGCTGAATCAGGAGAGTTGTGACTGTGTAGGCAGGGCTCCAGCCACTGCCAACTGTGCTCTTCCACTCTGTGTGAACGTGGCCAAAGTTGCCAAGGACATCTAAGCAAATCACGAGCTTCCCCTTAAGCCGCCCGTCTTGCTGCACATACGAGGCACCTCCGCGATACTGAAAATCGAAAGAAAAGCCGATATTGGGTGCACTCAGCGGATAGTCACACGGAAAGTCTATCAAAAAGTGGAGCGGGACTGTGACACAGCCAAGGTGTGTCACTTGCATCTGCGTCCCGATGACACCATTCCACAGGCTCAAGTCAGCATCCGAGCAGGGTGCTGCTGCCGCCAAAGGAATGGGCTCTCCTTGGAGGCCCTTGAGGTCGGCCAGGATGCGTCGGCGGGCGGCTTGGCTCAGTGGAGTCGAGGAGGGCATGTCGATTTGGCGTGAACAAGTGGAAGTTCTTACCAACTACTTCAGCATGGAAGGGCGCTGCGGCCGGGAGAGCAAATCAAAACGGTCACGAGCCCCCAAAGCAAGGCCCGCCCGAAATCATCTGAACCTACAAGCCGACTCGCACTATCGAATCTGGCTACGGGCCAGGCCCAAAGATCACACGGATCTCTCCGTCTCACTGACACCAAACATCCAGGCTGTCCATGGCTGTCCCTCGTACGCGGGCAGATGCGATACGTATAGTTTCAATACAGCGCGGGGCATACACAATCCTAATCTCAAGACTAGGGAAATTAGCTGCTTGATATCAGGATTTCGCTAGCGCAGAAAATCTGCAGCTAACGAAATCGCAAGCTGGCGAGCTAAAGAGACAAGCGTACATAGACAATCGGCGTTGCTTTTTCAGATCGCATGTTTCTAAGCTTTCACCAAGTGTGTTGTTTGAAGAGTGGGCGCCTTCTCGGAATCGTGGGCAGCATGCTATGCTAGGCTGTGCTGAAACATGACAGCAACTGGGATATCGGACTTGGGGTTTGAATTTCAGTCTGAGCCTACAGATCTATCGGATCGCATGGTAGAGTATGGCGCAGTACACTTGGTAGATAATTTCTAGTTTGGCATAATGATGTTCTACTCTTGCTGGAAGTATGTTGTGAAATGTTGCTGTGTTCTTTAGTCTACGCGAAATGGAAGGCCACGTCACATCATATTCTGCGAAATGACATGTAACAGGCCGCAGGCTGCCACACCACCGGCTTAAACTTGGCAAACGGCTTGCAAGTTTTATGGTTGTTGTCGTTGATGCTCTCCCAGGCCTTGTACATGTAGAAGCCGGTGGATGGAGCCGTGTCTGGCTTCTTGCAGCCACCTTTGCCATCTGGAAGCTCTCCCACTCCCACATCACAAACACCCGTGGTGGGCACCTTAGCTCCAAGCGTAGATCGGGGCTTGGTCTCATGTTTCAGCAGCAAGGCTCCAACAACTTGCCGAAAGAAGTCTTGTTGCATGCCAACACGGACGGATACAGTCCAGTCAGATCTGGTCAAGGCCACAGCTGCAAATCCGAGCCACACACCGGTACTCGTTGCTGATTCTGAAGGAATACGCACCCTTGCACTCTGGAGCGTCCACAGAAGCAGCCCTCTCCATGCAGCAAACATTTCCTGCCAGGTCATGCTGCCTGTGGTGATGGCTCTGGTTTGGCCGATGCAAAGTCACACCAAGCAGCTCTTCGCCTGAACCGCACCAATCGCAATACCCACTGCGGCCATTGCAGTGTAACAGGCAATCCTTACATGTTGGATAAAGGACCTCAAACATCGCAACACAAGCGACCCTACCTACTTACGAAGGCAACCATGATAGAAATCTTCATGGAATTTTTGAACCACATGACAAGGATCTTGTGATGCATGCTTCAAAAAAAAGCGCTTTGCTGGCGTCACGCAGGTATGCGACTTGGTGGTCGCGAAGGTAACGCCTCAACCAGTTGACAGCTGCAGGCAGGCAAAACTTGACTTTGCCGGCTGGGGTTGAGTCTTCCGTCTGAGACAGCCAAGCGGATTCATTACGCAGCTTCCCCAAGCCCTCATCTCAGATTGTTTGGCAGGTTGCCTTCGCACTCTGGTGGGTCCATCGTTGCACCCTGCCGGCAGCAGGCATTTCCAATACCACACCAGGCACAGTCGCCGGATACGTTGCCACAAGCTCGCCAGCAGTCCTCGCCTCGGGCCAGCTGGAAGCAAACTTTTTCGATCAAGAGCATGGCTTGATTCCGGGCCTGCATGTTTCAGTGCTGCAGGTGGCCAGGAGTGGTTCTTTGCACTCGCCGTCGTGGCCACAGACGCATGTCCGTAAAGCAAAGCCTGCAAGCCGAAGCGGTCTGTCGAGGTTTTCGAGCGTTCTATGTTGCATGGGCTGGGCCTGCTGAAGCAATTTCGTCGTGTTCACGAGCGGAGGCTTGATGCTGTTCGGGTCGATTAATACTGGAGCGGCACCGACAGCTGCCAAGCCAACTAGTCTGGAAAGGGAGAAGGCATGTAAAGGATGCGCCGCCGTCAAGCAGGTGATGGCCAGCACAAGCACAAGCACAACCTTGGAGGTTACACGTGGCAGCTGATGGTGCTCTATGAAGGTGCTGGTTGCTCCACAGGCAAAACTCACCAGGATGCCAACAAGCGACTACAAAGAAATCATAGAGCGCGCGGCAAGCAGGCCGAGAACAAGTTCGGTCATGACTTGTGCGTGCATGCAGCGGCCTGGATAGTGCAGGTGCGAAGCAAGTCTTCAGCTTCCCATTCCAAGCCCAAGCAGGCGTGATTGAACCCAGAGGCTGTGTGAACAGCTGGCCCGTCTCATCGACTGCCAGTGGTTGGAGCTCCATCGCTGTCGAGCGGTGTTGCGGTTGGAGCTAAGTTCTACATCACTGATGGTCGACCGTGGGATACATGCTCAGTACCTCGCGGCCTGCGGAATCTGCATGCAGTCATTTAGGGTGGAGTTCCGAGCATGTCAGTGGTAGTTGGCCAAAGGGCTCTTCTCCGTCTCAAAACAGGCTTGCAGATGCATCACAACATCAAGAAAGGAAATGCGTTTGCAGGGTCGAAGGGCAACGCCGGAGGGCAGCAAGCAGTAAGTGGGCGGCCTCGAGATTTCTTCTGGGATCTGCAGGTCTCCTGGCGAAGGCATCTCAAAGAATCCGCTTGGACCTGCTTGTGCGCAAGTTGCCTTCGCATGGGGACTCACCATGAAGACATGGCCGTGACGGTTCGATCGCGAACCAACGCGTTACAAAGAACTCCGGTAGAGGAAGTCTTGCAACTCTTCCTACCTCTCACAGCTGTCTAGGTCTGCCTCCCGCTCGGTATACACAGTTGAGTGACTTCAAACCCTGTCGGATGACCAAGAGCTATACCTATTGCGACCATGATGCCTTAAACCTTGAGGCTCGTGTCACCTGCCGCGTAATCATCCAAACAACTGGCGGCAGGCATCAGCCGGCCCATGATTGCATGCTCGAAGCTCAGATCCTTTTTCCGGTCACTGTCATAAGCAAAACGGTTAGAGGTACTGCTACATGAGAGGCCTTGCAATGCAAAGCGTGATAACATAGTAGTCAGGCATGTATTGTAGCTGCCTATCTACTGCCCTCTCCGACATTCGTAAACAAACGAACTTATGTATCAACATGTGTACCACAACACATGCAATCAAGTAAAATCTGGGACTATGGCTTGCAGATTGGCTGGTGCGAAAGCTCGACAGTGCGAAAGCTCGACATCAGTCCATACATGAGCAACGCATACGTATGCAGACTATGCATACGTATATACATACATGTATCAAACACAGATATACATATACATGCATCATACTGCTGAGCAGTCAGCATCGCCTTAAGCCAGTCTATGCGAATCGAACACCTGGTGTCATGGTGACAGTGACATGGTGATGATGACGGTGCGCAGGATGACCGTGATGGTGATGTAGTGACGGGGCGGAGTGTCAACATGATGACCGTCATGATGGCCATTCTGACGATTCAGATTTTACAGAGGGCGGCTGTTGATTGAAGATCTCGGAGAGGAGTCGGTCTGGTGATTCATGCAATGAAACCGCATATACACACAGAAACACAAGCAAGCAAACAACGGTGGCCACTCCGACGTTGTGATCACTGGCTGACAGATTGAGAATGACCTTCTGCTTCAATTGCGCAGCCTTTCTATGATTTGCTGCCGATCCGAGAGGCACCGAGGGTCAAGACACTAAACTGGCCCTTCTAAACAACAAGCGGTTCCGGGGCGTAGGGTTACATGGCACCCAGGTGCTGTTGTTACCTGGTATCTGGAGTCATTGTCTTGACATGCAGTGCCGGCAGCCACGGGATAAATCAACTAAGTCCCGCATCCGGTATGTTCAGGACATTTCGGGACCTGGCCATGTAAGCAAGCAGCTGTACTTCAACCTGCCGGAAAACTTGGGCCATGGAACACGTGCAATCTGAGGCTGCAGGTTCGACTGCGACTTGTGCTGGCACAGCGCCTGCTTCACATAATTCTGCGAGGGTACTTGTTCTTGAGCAGGTGAGCGCCCGACAAGTCACGGACAAAATCTGCGATAGAACAAAGATCCGCTGATCAGTCTTCTCATGCCTAGCCGCTTCGGATACTGTAGGCTGTCAGGAGCAGTGCTTTCAAGCTAAATACGACGATGGTTAACAACATGAGGAAGAGAAAAACAAAGCAATGATGATGTTCCTACCCGGCTTCTAACTCATCGGGGCGCCTGACGTAGAGGTCTTTGTGATGAGCCTACGATTTAAGGCTACATTGGCATTCTCGATGATTGAAACTCTAAGACAAGTCTGCGTCCTTATTCAACGACCACCGAAGCGGTGCAAGATCGAGCTTTGCTCGAAGTGTCGCCAACCAGGGATCGTGCACAAGAGCCGTCCAAAAACTGTCATCTACACAAGGGGTGTTCTCAAAATCGGTTTGCATTATCAGGTCCTTGCTTCCATGTAAGGTCTCTCTCCCACGTAGATAGTTTCTATAGTGGCGGCTGATGGTGGCTGTATCGCAAGCGATGCCGCGAGCTCTAAACTCTAAACAAAATGGTTACGGCCTGTAACTACCTGCATATGGTGGAGATTCACACGGCTCAAAATAGAATCCACACATAAAGTTCTACCGGCGGAAACTCCATGCCTGGAGAGAGGGGTGCACGACCTGTGTTTTTTCAGGCTATCCGGGGCAAACGCACCGCAGTGCAAAACAACAACAAACAATCAAACCAAACAGAACTCGGGAAGCGCTTGGAAAAATGCACAAGCAATGCAAACACTTAGAGTCATGGGAAGCACCTGCATGATCTGTCTCCTTCCTGGTCATCGAACAAGACTGTGCTGCTTAATAGTGCTTCTTTACGACCCACTTGGACTGATCAACATAGCCCGAAACAGGAGGAATACATGCCCTTCATGGAGATAAGAACCGTCAGGTCAGCCCTCTGTCCTGCCTGGGTATGGATCTTACACATTGTTATACCATCTACTTTGACGGAAACCCTCAAACTGGTGCCCCTGCGGCCACGCATTCTGTTCGGCAACCTTGTATGTGTTTCTACTTCTCTTGCGGGATGTTTCGAACTCTGTGTCTTATCGAGTCATAGCGGAACAAAAAGGCCTGTCACAAGATGGTACGTACATTATTGGTGTCAAGATAGCATCCACGTATCATCGATCTCCCCTGTCGACGTGAACAGGAGCGCTTGTTAGCCAATGCAGAGAGTAGCCGTGGATTTGTTGCGGAATGCACCTCTGGGGTGGACAACAGCCTGGAGGCAAAAGTCCAAACTGTACAGCTGATGACTGCAGTTGCATCGCAGTTGCACTTGTCAGAGCAAGATGGCAGCGCACAGGATTTAGCACTGTACTGACCCAAAGCCTCCAAAAACCCCTAATTAAGGAATTGGCCCTAAATCGTATTAGGGGATCCTATCATAATTTAATAGGTATATTCCTTGATGTTGACATCCCACACAGAACAGAACATATTCCTTAATGAAGGGTTTTGGAGTCTCTGGGGATCTCATCGGAGCGCACGGAGCTCAAGCAGCTCAAGAGCTCCTTTTCGAAGGCTTAGCCGGTTAGCAAGGAGCCTCCGGGGCCTTGGCGCCGACATATATATATATATATACATACATACATAGAATAGATATATTTCTATAGACATAGATATAGATTTAGACATATGTATATATGTATATATGTATGTATGTATGTATATATATAGATATATATCAAAGCAATGTGTGAAAAAGGGAACACGCCTCTGAAGAGCTGAGGTCCGCTCGTCGGCCTCAATACGACGCGCCGGCTGCCCATCCTGCAATTCAATTCACAACGAGACCTCCGTCAATTGCAAAGAGCCGGCAAAAAATGCCAGCCTCGACGATGAGACCGCCGCCTTCCGCAGCGATGGCCTCTGCAGCTGTCACGTGAACCCGATACCAGCACTTTTCAACTGGTCTGTGGCGATGGCAATGAAACCTCGTTTCGTTAGCTGCAGCTGCGGACGAGCCTGGCAAAAAGTCCAGAAAGCGGTTTGTAACTTCTAGCGCGTGGTTTGGCTCAGCAGTCGAAAAAACCAGACCTCTGCGATCTAGATGATATAGTGCGGTCAGCAGCTGATGTTCCAAGATTCGATGCCTCTGACCACCGCTTGCATGCAGGTCGGAGAACGAACCTGTCATGATGTTTTTCGAAGGTTGCAACATCCTGAGAAGGACGGGTACACGATGGTCAATGGTGTGCACTCATCTCCCGTACCCGACACAGCGGCCTGTCGCCGCAATGCTCGACTCGATAAGAGCTCTGTTTGGCCAGCGAATCCTGCACGGCAGCAGCGGTCAACAGCTGAAATTGTCAAGCATGTTCAAGCATACTGGGAAGCACCATTCTCATGAACGTTCGCTGCTGTGGGCCTGTGTGATTGGCGTTCTGCGGGGCCGCTGCCGCAACTCATCGGTCCACTTGCCACACTGCAAAGCCTTTGTGCTGCTGACATTAGTCTACCAGGCAGGCACATGCGAACCAACATCAGCACTTCCAAACACCAAAATCTGCCGAGGCCCTGGCACCTCGAACGGCGAAACTACCCCGACACCACATGGGCGCTGCCTGCCAGAGAAGCGGGCTGCGCAAGATCTCGACTTATCATGACTTATCATTCAGGCCTCGTCGCTGGCCCGAAAGTTGAAATGAGCCAGTGTTGAACCTGAATGGGAAGGGGGCAAACGTTTTGGGAGCTCGGCTCGGCGTATCGCGGATCTGCCTGGAGAAAGCTGCAGCTCCAGCATGGTTCCTCGGACGGCCATCACTTACCCGAGCCAAAATCTCCTTGTAAATCTATAAAGGTTCAGTAAGGCCGGCTCCGTAGAATGTGTGCCGCAACAGCATGAAATTCACGCCTGCGATATCTCCAGGCGATGCAGCACACCGCAGCTTGCTTCCACACTTTTGGGCCTATAGGAGAGCATACGTTTGCCAAAACGTCCCACATCTCCGACCTGTCGCACGACATTGCATGTGACGATTAAGACAACGTCAAGAGGTGTCCGTCCTTTCTGCCGGGTGTGTGTCTGAAGCCAAGAATCAAAAACTGCTCGACATCACTCCAAATAGTTGCACCGTGACCCGTTCCCGCCAATTCGATGTTTTCAGGGAAGTATTCGCGATCATTTCGGGATTCTGTCCCTACGCGGCTCTCACTTTTTTGGCGGGTGGGTGAAGGAGGCGTTGACTTTCTATGTCCGGTTTCCCATGGCCTGTTTCGAACCGATTGCCCAAGTGCCACCACTCGAGAGGCTTACCGTGCATGGAGTTGCGGCTTGTTTCCATCCTTGGAACCCATTCCTGAACCCACTGCCCCTCAGCAAGAAAGTACCTACTGTCTTGTTTTTGCACCATCGTCCGACTGCAGTAGAACACTCAAACTCAGGCTTGCTTGGCAGGCGGGAGGACTGCTGCACTGACCCTCATGCTCCGGCAAGCTGGCTTTCACAACTTCTCCTCTTTCCGACTTCCTCGGGCATCGGGCACCAAGTGCGAGAAGCTTAAGGTTTTCCAGAACACTGGGGTTGTCACAGCTGTAAGCCCCGCCAGCGTTTTTCCACACTTCTCCACCGTCCCAGATGCGACAACAGAGTTGCTCGGCTGGTGACATGCTGATGCGAGCCTTTCTTCCTGCCTTGCCTGCAGCTTCTATTTCACCAAGAACGGCATTTTGACCTTCTTCGACAGACATTTTGAACGTTGTATCGTCACTGCGGCTGCCGGTCCTGGCATCTGTGTTTTGAAATCCGCTGAGATCGGGGACCCTTGAAGGAGAACTGCTTATGCAAAGCGATTTAGGACACATTCCAACATGAGCTTCACAGCTCGGCTTCAAGGCAGTTCCTTTCCCTCCGAGGCTAGGGCAGGTGGAGCGTGGACAGCGGGTTCGCCTCGGGAGAAGTGCTAGGCAGCGAGGGCCGAGGGCGAGCCGATGCAAAGTGTGAGCGCAAAGCGCTCAAGTCGGCGTTCCCCCATCCACGCTTGTCCACCAAAGCCTCTTCACGAAGCGACTTTAAACTGCAAAATCTGCATGCCGCATGCCCTCTTCCGATTCCCTCCGCATCCTTGTAGCCTCCCGCATGTTGTGTCATTCAAAACAACATGACCAGGTGCCGTGCTGGCAGGTACATCCGCACCCATAACTCTGCCTGCCACTCATCCAAACGCTCAGACTCTAGCGAACACAAACAGTCACAAACAAAAGCAGCGCACCTCATGTGAAGAATACAGAAGCTGGCTCAGCCTGCACAACAGAATCAAAGCTGTGCAGAAGGGACTTTCTGACTTTCTGCTGGAAAGGAGTTTACGCATGGGCGCACGTGCAGTCGCCAAATCACCTGCGATGACAAGCCCTGAGGAGCAGACGAGGCAGCTCTCAGGTAGCTAAGAACCTTCCATATCCAATGCCATCGGTTGTTCACAGGGACGAACAGGCATGCAAAAAAAACCAAGGAGGCAGCATTGAGCAGTAAATCAGCCTGCCAAGGACACGCAGGGTTGTTACAGCGCTTTCCAAGTTTAAGGCAATCAGTCAACTGCATGGCGCACACATGTACGCTGGCTGCATGTGGAACAACGCTGACATCACTCCGCTTGCCCCATGTCTGAGGAACTGACGATTGATGGAAGCACGCCCTGACAGTTCAAATCACAACTTGCTGCTGTCGAAGTTCATTCTGGCGTTCAGGAAGTATGCCAACTTGCATGGCTGCAGACCGGCGTACGACTAGTTCGCTTGGTGGTTACAGTGTGTTCATGTGTGTCCCAGTCTGTTCCAACTTGGCAGGGAAACAGGTGCCTCCGTCCGCGGCAACACACACGATTTTGTGCGGCTGTGCCGCTCTACTTTGTCCATTCTGCGTTGTTCGCATCGTGGTTCAAACATCGTTCGACTCGCGACTTTGAGCTGCCTCCGCAGCTTGGCAGCGGCTGTCAGGCAAGGGACACATTGCCGCTCCTGCGGTTCAGCGGCGTACCATCAACTCCTCCTCGGTCTTCGGTCTCTACTGTAGCGGCCTGCGCTTAAGTCAGCACCAGGCCATCGGCAAGCGAGTACGGTGTTGGCCATGTCTGTACGTCGATGCAGTAGCCTAATCTTGGCACATGCTTTCAGGAATGTGTTGCGTATTTGTATTTGCTTGCTGTTTCTCGCTTCTCGCCATGCAGTCGTCCAGAGTAACTTGTATGAGATCTTGCGCGGGCTGAGTGAGAAGTTGCGTGAAACGATACATGTCTGCATTGCTCAGGCTTTAAAGGATGTCATAGGCTTCGTTTCCATCTTCATAAAGGGGCTTCGTTCGCAATGCAGGCGTTTAGCGTCATCAACATGCCGCAACATGCCCAAGAACCAGCGTGACGACCAACGGCAGTGGAACCGGTTTTGCTCATTTGGGAAACACGCTCTGGCGCACGCAGTTCACGCTCAAACGAGCCTGAAACCTATCTTGGGCAAAAGCCTCTGAGATGCTCAAACACAACATTCAAGAACTCATATTCTGAGCCACTCGAACACGTCAAAGCATGGTTCCACCTGAGCTTGCAGGTTGACACTGAACTGCATCCTCTTCAGCCCCAAGTTGAATAGCGCTGCTTGCACGAACATCCAGCTAGGAGCCCGGCAACTGTCCAACCCACCACGGCATAGTTCAAAAGTCGCGTTGGTGTGAGAACCTCGCTGTCTGCCAAGAGAAAGGTGCCATCAACTGCTGTTTATATGGTATCGCGCTGGTGAGAGTAGGTGAAAGATCAGTGTGGTTACAACCAGCATGTCACCTGAAGTACTTCGCTTGCTAAGACAGCCTTCCCGTTGCCGACAGCGCCAGACTCTCAAACTAGGACTCTTGCGTTGTAGCCCACCGGTTCCTTTCCTTCCTTTTGCTTGGCCCTGGCAGGAGTTGTACACTGCATACCAACAACCTGTAGCCTCCAACTTCCACTTCTCTGGCACCACAGCGCGAAGTAACGGCAGTGCCACTCGTGATCCGAGCAAGGTATCCCGAGGATCTGGAAAATACGCGGTACCAGCAGCCTGGTAAGCGGCCGAGGTGCTCAAACAGTGAGCTGCCACCCGAGGCCGGCGCTTTAAGATCTCCTTGCTTGCTGCCCGCAAAGCCAGCACCAATACCAGTCCCACCAAGAAGCGGCGTCCTGCAATCGGTTCGGCTTTTTCGGAGCTCAAGATGGCGGATATCTTTGGCCGTCCTACGAAGAGCATGAAGCCAGTGCTAGCCAGCGGGCCTCGCACCTCAGCTGTACCGGCACATCGCGTCAAGCTCGTGCTGCTTCTACAAGTTCCTGGCTGCTTTGATAGCGTCTGCTGCTGCAACCTTCGTTTTGCAAGCTCGCGATTGCCTGCCTCTAACCAAGCTTCGGCGGAATGACCGCGACACCGCCGAGAATAGCGCGCTATGATGATGCGGGCAACGCCACCTGAAGAGTGGATCAGTGCAACCGCAGTCTGGTCCTTATACTTGTGACTCTCGTTTTCCTAGTTATGACTTGCTTCTTCCGCAAATCTTGGCGCCCCTTCGGTGAGTGGGAATGAGTGGGGCATGAACCCCAACAAGAATGAGTCATATTAACTTACGTATGTATGTAGTTTAAGAAAAGTTTGAAATCCGAACGGAGTAGGCTACAAGTGAATCCAACAAGGAGTGGCCGAAACTGAAAGAAACAAAGACAGTGGGCCACACCCGTGAGGCCTACAAGGAGCGGGCACCCAGGAGCCCGCAACGGAA
Source organism: Symbiodinium sp. clade A Y106 (assembly GCA_003297005.1). Taxonomy (NCBI): domain Eukaryota; class Dinophyceae; order Suessiales; family Symbiodiniaceae; genus Symbiodinium; species Symbiodinium sp. clade A. The sequence goes on along the minus strand of BGNK01001235.1, from coordinate 87,946 downwards.
CGGCCAACTCCACATGTGTTCCCTCAAAAACCGTCACATCCGTGAAACCAGAAAGGAGTGGGTTGCCCTTACAGGAGTGGGCTTCCCGAGAATCCGGAAGAAATGAGAACAGGTGGCCAGGACGAGTAGCAAGGAATAGAAGATTTGGACCGCCCGTGAAACCCCTGAACCTGGAAAGGAAGTGGAAGGCAAGATAGACATTACAAGTGTGCCATTGCAGGGCAAGAAGTCCCAACCGTGCAATCTTGTTGCGGCCCCTCTTGAGCAGGAGCACGATAAATGTCACAGCTAAGAAAAAGTCACGAGTGGGCGCCGTCTCTGGAACAAGGAAGGAAAAGTCACACAGAAGACAAACAAAAATACCATCAGCCGCCAGGCCCGAACGAAAACTTGCAAGCGATGCATAGTTTGCAAGTTGGAGTGGTACTTGCGGCGACTGTTAGGCCCCGCACACGCCGGTGACAACTCCCAAGCCTCAGCTGCACAAGCGATTTGCACACGGTTCGCTTGCTGTTGCTGTCACCTTGGGAAGGCACAAACACCCGTGAAGTAAACGGCGTAATTGTACGAAGGAGTTCGCCTTTGTGCAAGCACATTCGTTGCATAACACCGAGACGCACGTCCTCTGGGATCCCAACTGCAAGCCTTGTGGATATGTCCAGCCTCTAGGACCGCTGAGTTCAACTGCAGATTCGATGCATCCATCCCCAGGTGACAGACGTAGTTGAACAAGATCATTTGGCTTAGTGCCGCGCAAAGGACCACTGCAAAGGCTAATTGATATGCTGGGACCTGTTGCGGTCGCGTCAGCTAAGCAGACCCAGGCAACATGGGAGTATCCAGGCCGCAGCGAATGCGGTGGTTGCCGTCATCCATGCATCGATGAAGTCGTCCACCTTGGTGAGCAATGCAAACCCTATCTGAGTCTTCAACGGCAGGCTCAAAGATACATTCAGAACCGAACGGCAGCATAGACATGAAGCCTCGCGCGGCTCAATTCACAGGATCCGGACGTTTCTGCCGAGGCGCGTGCAAGACCATGGAAATGCCAAATCCGACGGCCTCAAACCGATGCAAACACAAACAGAAAAACAATCCTCAACAAAACGTGTCAGCACCGGGCCACATCGATTGGCGAATGCATCCCGAGGTAAAGCCGCCCATACCTCGTGCCCATTTATTGGGTCGCCCTGCCCCCCCCCCCCCGTCCCCTGTCCATCTCAGCCGCTCCCCATTTGCCCACTTGCACTGAGTCTCTGCGCTGGCCTTGCTTCGTGCTCAGCTGCTGGCATAATGAAGATGCACCAGATCAGGATGACGCAAAACATCCTCAGTCACAACAACAGCTCGCACTTGGGTCAATCGGCACGTTTCATGGTCGCACAGCGCCGCTATCCCTGAAGCAGCAAGTGTCATCTGCAAGGCCGGAGACCTCACACTGTGCGAAAAGCTGTCTGAGTCTTTGGTGACCTTTGTGGCCTCCAAGTATTCCAATACACGGAGATGCCATCCCCGTAGCCTGTGCCAAGACTTGGGCAATCGCCCTGCGCACAACGCCAAAGTGAAACGGGCCCCCTGCTTGTAGAGCTTGCATAGAAGTAGAAAATGTACAGCCACCTCAAGGTGCGACCGCGAGGCGACTTCAGGCGTGCTGCTCTGGGTCAGGGACATACAGACCGTATTGATCGTATGAGTACCTCAAAGCTTGAAAGAGCTGTCTGCATGAGTACCTTGACTGCCCCTTAGATCGAATATCGAATCCTAGATTCTGGGAGGCAGGCTGGGCAAACCGTATTCCATATCGTCCGTCGACCTGCTGGCAAATGTGCAAACGAGCCGGAGGTGAGACAAGTAATCTAGGAGTTTGGCGACCCATCACTGGCGCCATCACCTTTGCTACGACGACGCTCCTCCTCTCCCTCCCCTCCTCTCTCATCCTCACTCCTCGCCATGCACGTAGAAGCCCGGGCTGACGAGACGAACCCCTTTCTTCCAGTCTGGCCTCGAGAAGTCGCATCTGCTCAGCTCGGCTCAGCCCTTGGAAACCGCCTCGCCTTGGGGCGCTAATGGCGTCCTTCACGGCATTTCCAACCTCGGCTCTGCATTTCTGCCGCGGTGTCTGTCATGCCTCATCTCAGCTTGGAGCATAGATGCAGGTGGCCATGAACCTCGACGAAGACTCATCATTCAGCGATGACAGCCGACCGCAGGGCGATGTTGAACTCATGAACGTTGTCCCTCACTGTGTCCTGCACGATGTCAGCTGTCGCGCCAACCTTAGTGCTCAGCACGGCCGGCTTCAGTCGCATCCGGCGAGCAACATACCGTAGGGCCGTAGGGATGACACTGCAGCTCGCCAGCCTTAGTGCTCTGAGAACACACGCCAAACTTCAACGGCCTCAGACCCTGGCAAAAAAAACAACTTCTTGTTGGTGCGTTCTGTGACACAAGATGACGCAAGCACATCTCAGATTCGGGCCCAAAACAAAAACGGCAGGGCAGTGATGTAGAAGATGATCTGGCAGTCTTGCGAGGACTGGCCCGGCAAAGTGAAAGAACGTGGGCAGCTATTAAAACTGTACGGATCGAAAAACCGCCCGCATGAAGTCTTGCGTCCCGAGCTGTGCTTTCAGGTCCTTGTCCGCCTGCAGCCTAGGGACGTCCACTGTGCCTCCTCGCGTGACACCTTGGGTGCCTGGGAGGCCCTCGCTGCTGCCGGTATTCCGCCAAGTAGTAAGGCATCACAGACTCACCATGACTTCTGGCACGCCGGCCACAATGCAAGCTTCCTCTTTCGAGGACTGCACGGCGACTGTACATACTCTTGGCATCCGTTGCCATGGAATGGCATTGCAAAGTGTGCATTGGCCCCACTGCCCGGGCAGTGTTTAGCAGACTGCTTCAATCAAATCCGAAAACTATGTAGCCTTGTCCGTATCGCGATTCCAACACAGAAATGGCTTCCTTGGTTGGGTAAAGGCTGCTCAGTGCTCCATTAGTCGTGCTTCATCGATCTGGCATGGAACAGAATCTCAGGTGAAGGCCACCCCCCAAAAGTTGGTTGGCTGTAAGCAACGCCTCAGCTCGTGCTATAAGCTACATTCACATGGAAATTGCGAAATGTCTGGCGAGCTGGAAGAAAGGACGTCGAAACGCCGCTACGCTGTGAGACCCTCAGCATGGGACGATCTCACGCACTCAGAATGAGCCTCAACAACCGGATTCAGGATCTATCTTGATTTGTGGCATCATCTAGCTAATCTGGCTCTGGACTCCGACTGAGGCCGCTGCAGAGTCTGCGTCACTTGCTTTGAGACTTCCTGCATGCACCATGCTGTGTATTTTTTTGAACTGCAGGCTGTAGCTTGCAATGAAAGGCTGATTTCCTCAGTCATGCTTAAGGCCATCAGGGGACCTTCTAGCCAGACACAGATAGTGATAGGGTTTGCGGTGCTGTCACTGAGCATGCAATGACTAAACGTGGTCGGTCGACCCAGCCGCACAACGATCGACTCAAACGACCACGGCTGCAGGAGCGACGAATCGCAGAAACCAGAAGGCGGAACCTCGGGTTGCTCACGACTTGTCAGTCGGAAAAGTGCTCCTTCGGTTCTGGCAATAATGCAGGCACAGCTGGAATGATTCCTTTGTTCTTCGATGGGCGATGCAAGGCACATGCGCTCAAAAACATCGCCGTGCACGTGGAACTGCCTCCTGTGCCTGTCCGCCACGTAGCACAAAACTGCGACGACAAATCTTCGACTTGACCCGGAGCAGCTTTGCGCTAAATTGGTCAGTTGCTTGGCAACTAATTCTGCAAAATAACAGGGCCACATTGCTTTGCAAGCATGTCCTTGAACCACAAGTTATAAAAATGCAAGGCTTTCTCTTATGATTGCCCGATCACGAAGGTCTCCCGTCGGCTTGTTGCCCCCCCACCAACGACGTTTTGAGCATTTCCTCAGCATCTCACAGAGAGGCGGCTGTGCGGGTTTGCATCGAAGCTCCAATCAACGGGCATAGGCGAAAGCAACCCCCCACACCAAGGGAAGAACTGCTGAGCGGCGTAAGCCCAAGCCGGTGAAGCAGCCCCGTATCATTATCTTTCGTGACCAGCAGACTTAGCCATGCTTCGCAGCTTTGCCTAGCTGGCCTAGCGATTTAAATTTATACGGACTACACAAGGGAGAAAACACTTGCTGAGCATCATCCTGGCTGCGCATGTCACGCGACTGCTCTGTCGAGGGGCTCTGTCACGACCGCATTTCTGAAACATCAGCCGTCCAACAGCGTCGCTTGTCCGCTTGATCAGATCTTTCATCATCTGCCAGGGAACATGGAGGCCATGGGGGATGAGGGAAGGCCGCCAGGAATCGGATACGAGGTCTCTCCGTGCTACAGTGCTACAGCCGCCATGCAAAAGCTGGTACAGCGCTACGGCATGCTACGTCTGCGGGGCTTTCAAGGGCCTGGCTAAACAAACGGAGCACTTTTCAACGAGTGCCACAGCATTTCCAAACATGCGTATATGTAGTTTCGAGCCACGAGCCTGGTGCTAAAAACTCCGCCAAGCTCAGAGGCGGGTCCGCGGCTAGAAACTCGTCCACACTCTGCACAACCGGCTTCGGCTTGGGCATGACTTGTAAGTTGAAGTCTTGGAGAAGGTTGGGAGCATCATTTCTGCTGATCTCGTCCATCTGGAAATCGCCTGTGCGGACGAAACAAGCAACAAGGGGATGTCACAATGAAGTGGACGAGTTACGGTCTTCTTGGGACAGGTTTGTGCCAATGCAAACAGCCGGAGAATGCCTTCCGGAGGAAACGAAGCTGCAGAGTCCTGACACGGGACAACGACCAGCACAGCTTTGCCACTGGGAACCCTGGCCCCGACTACCGGTAGTAGCAACTACAGCAGTCCCTTCCTCACCCGGAAACCGTGCCCTCTCCTCGATGTCTGCAGCCGAGAAGTTGGCCCTGGAGCGCCGCCTCCCGGATGGGAGATCGGTGGGCACTTCGACGAGGCCGTCGTCGGCATCGCCCTCATCGCCCCGCATCTCCGCGCTGAGGGACATAGACCGAGGTCGCCTAACTGGGAGCTCCGGGCTGGGACTCGGAGACTCATCCCCGTTGTAGGCGTCGTATCCCAGGCGTTGCCTCTCTGCCCACCAAAGCTGGATGGCATCCGCCTTCTTCTGGGCCTCCACGTCAGAAAGGCGACGACCCTCGGAAAAGGTTTCGCCACCAATGACAATACTGTATCGCAGGCCGAAGGCGACACTCTTCTTGGTGCGACTGCTTTTCCTCGGATGAGATCGCAGGCCAAGAAGTCATGAAAAAAGGAACATGCTTGAGGAGTGCAAGTCGAGACAGGGTTCGAAGGTGCAGCTATCTGACCGGAGCTTTCCAAAATCGCAGGGGCAGATGCTCGGCGCAAGATGTTTCGAAAGCCTGCCGCGAACGTTGTGTAACACAGCCGGCGCAAGACACACAAAAAGAAGACCCGCGTGACCTAGATGCTTCATATCTGGAAATTGGCTATGCAACTGCGAACAGAGCTGAGCTGCGAGGTGTCCTGAACGTCTTCGTCTATGCCTGGCACACACCTGCACGGCCTGCTGTCCCAGCTTAGGATTAAGAAACATGATGCACTGCATCCATCAAGAGGCATCTCTTTGACTGTTCGAGTCTATCTGACCAAGGAGATGTGCGTTCACAAATATGCATGACGAGCGTTTTTTCTGCGCCTACACTTGCGTACCCATGCGTCTCTATGCTGGTGTGCACCGCCCCACTGGTTTTCACTCTTACACGGCCTGGCTCATCTGAATGAGACGGAGTTTCACCGTCTACCCCGAGATTGTCGGCAACCTGTCGGCAGATCAGGGATGCAGTACACAAGTCACCAATGCTCGCAACAGCACAATCAGAGGTCGCATGCCAACAATTTGGCTCAGAACTGCAGGACGGCTAGAGTTCTTCTCATACACCTGGATGTCCCCGAGGACGGCTCAAACGAGATCCATAGCGAGCTGCTGCAATGCTACACAGTAGACAAGTCTGCAGGTGGGCGGGTGTAGCTGTGGGGCCGTGCATTTACGCGCCCATGCTGGTTCGTATGCATAAACCAGACAGAGAGACGGAGACACAGAAACAGAGATGGAGAGGAAAGGGAGGCAAAAATGTCTCAAAGCTCATCCTTGTCAGATCACTTGCACCGCTTCGGCCAGTACGAACCAACAGCAGCTTGAGGGCATTTCGGGCGACTAGCTTCGCAGGTACGTCAAGAGGGCGTCCTTTCTTGATATCACATTCCGATGGTGCGCTCTTCGTTGGGTATAAAAGTCCCCTTCGTAACAGGGCTTGACACACACACACATAAAAATAAATAGATAAGTATGTATGTATATATATATATATGTACATGGGTGCGCAGGTGCATGTTTATGTACACAACTCTGTGCCTGTAAATGTATAATAGACTTGTGTCCAACCTAATGCTTGTATATGTCATATACATGTGCATACTTAAAAACATGTGTACATATCCACACATACACACATATAAACTCATGTTTTAACGTACTTGTCAACTATGTATATAACAAGCAGACGTGGATAGATAGATAGATAGATACCTCTCTATATATGTAAGTATGTGTATACACATATACATATAAGCATATTTATATATATATATATATGTATACACACATGTACATGGATAAGTCCGTGCATAGATGCAACGCAATACATATACATTATACTTATACATATACATATACATATATATCTGGGTGTGTGAGAGTGTATATACATATAAGCATATTCAATACTCGCTTTTGCTATATACGATCTCCTGTGATCTCTGTTGAGACCCGGTTTGGCCCGGAACCCTGGTAATCGAACATAAAGCTCGGCTCTAAGACTCTGTGACTCTATTCAGATACAATGACCACCAGTCGGAGGCTGCGGATGAATGCACAAGTGTTTGTGTGCGCGTGTGCGCGCGCGCGTGTGTGTGTGTGTGTGCGTGGGTGTGTGTGTGTGTGTGTGTGTGTGTGTGTTCGTGCGTGCATGTGCACATTCGCAAGAAAATGCTTACTGTTGCAGGTTTCATAGTTAATTGTACGAGTCTCTCTCTAAACACCTCTCTCTTACATATGCAGACTTGTAGTGTGTGTCCAGGCTTTTCGCCATTTCGGCCACCATTCTACCATGATGGGCTAAGGACTGGGTCCACACCCCTGTTCAAGAAGAGATGAACTCAAACCCATCTAATGCAGGGGCCTTAATATCATCAGGAACCCCCAAAATTGTATTGGTAATATTTAGGCCCCCTGTAGTACCACCTGGCATCCGCCAGCCTCACCCTCCTGCACAGATGCAAGCGGCTGCCGCTCTTCCATCACCAATGGTGTCCACTGTCGGACCTGTTAGACAAAGCCATACTGGACTGTCTGCAACGTGTCTTGACGCTGTGCTCAAGCATGGAAGGAATTTCGCGAGTATCATCCGGCGTTGTAGCTGTAGAATTCTTGCGGTGCAGACGAGACTCCAAAGTGCAGTCGCTGCCAGCACGCAGGAGGCTCTTGCCCTTACCCTTGCTTGCATATCCAACTTTTCCGAGTGCAGCATCGCTGGCTTGACCTGGGCTGTGTCAGCTCAAGGCAGGTAATGCACTGCCCGAACTCAGTGTGATGCAGTGTTTCTTCCAGAAGTAAGTATTGCGCCGCGTCGAGGAGGGGTCGCAGGAAGCAGCTGGTCGTCCATGACCCTGCGAGCAGGTCTGATGTGGGGGCACTTTCTCCGATTACCAGCTTGGGCGCCTTTTCAGGCCAAGTCCTGAGCTCTTCGTGAGCTCCGTTGCACTGCTTGGCTCCACGTGCTGGGGCGGGTGTAATGTGTGACGATGTCTGACGTTGGTTCCAGCTTGACTGTACGTTTAAGCCATGCTGTGAAAAGAAAGCAGGTGTCTGCCGATGTTTGAGATACTGGCAATGCTGGAATATCCTGAAATTCTCCATGCGCGTCTCAGCCCTTGGGCCAAGAAACTGCAGGATGCCTGCAGTAAGCCTTGAAGAGCTGTGCTTAACATCTCCGGTTCGACAAAACAAAGCTGGCATCATGTCGCTCGGACGAACCGACATCTTATACGTACACGGTCTCACCACGACAGCAAAACTAAGACTCGATGCTGCGGCACAGAGCTAAGTTCGGCTCCAGCACGTCCGCCGTCAGCCCCAGGAGGTCCGCTACGTGCTCGTTGCTGACCAGGCACATCATGCCTGCGCATCCTGGTCATGCTGCCTCCCAAACTGAGGGTGGAACGGAAAGGGTGAGTACCGATCAGAGGACCAGCAAGAAGCATCTGCGCAGTCTTTCCAAGAACCCCTGACCCCTCGGTCCTGAAACAGCTTGCTTGGCGTTGGCCTAACTCGATGCGAGCCATGACGAGCTGAGCTGCAGAAAGGGCGGTGTCTAGCTTCGGGCCTCAACTCGTCCAAGTGTCGACAGTACTTGTGATCGCAATTCTCGAACTGTTGTGTTCTCCTGGTGATCAGCACTTTCTGACAATGCAGGCAGTGTGAGCCACCACTTTCATCGTCACGGCCAACACTTGCAACTTGCAAAACCCCAAAACCCGAACGCACGTCACAAAGAAACTATTTGTCCTCGTCCACGTGCATGCAAACCTGGGATAAAGCTGTCACACCAGACATGCTACGGAGAAAAGTCTTGCCGCACCTCTACTGCTTCTGCGAGATGTTCAATAGATTTTATGCACAGCCTCGGCGATTGTATTAGCAAAGACACGCTGCAAACGGCTTGCACTGATGAACTACAGGAAGGGCCGTGAAGGGAAGACAGCGCAAGATGCTCCATTACTAGGCGTTCACCTTGCGATTTGAGGACTTCTCAGCTGAGTCACTATAGCTGTTACGCACGACAAAACACAGGATCCCGACAATTTCTGAAGCTTTGTCTGCCCTTAGCTCAGGAGTCTGCTTCTCTTCCGCTTCGGCAGAACACCGTACGTAAGCGGCCCATTGCGGTTTACAGCCACAGGAGTCAGGCTTTGCCCCCGGTCAAAACGCAAGCTGCTCATAAGTAAGAGGCACGGAATCTTGAGAAGGCTCTGACAGCTAAGTTGTCTAGGGGAAGCTGCATTGCCAAGCATGTCAGTGCAAATTTAGTGGCACATCTGCATCCTGGAGTGGGACGTCTAGGGTGTGGAAGTCATGGGCTTCGAGCACACCGCATGTGTGTTACTCACCCCAGGCAAGCTGACATGTGGAAAAGTGTGGAAATTGGGCGCGCAAGTTGATAATGGGGGACCGAGCTGACCAAGCTGCACTGTTTGACAATTCGTGGCGGCACTCCGCAGGAGTTGGCTGCCAAGAGGTGGACCCGGTCCAACAGCGGATGCCTGTGCGAGCTTCGCCACCTTACCTCGCGGACCTCTGAATGCACAGCACATCACAAGACTGCGCGGTGGTGGCCTGAACCTCTGAATCCAAATTACCCACGGGCGTCCCAGCCTCAAGGCACGAGCAAATATGGCCGCTTAGAAGGCAAATGTCAAGTCCCCAGTCTCCAGAGTCGATGGCTCCACCTGTCTCACAACCCAGGGTCGCACCTTTTCGCGAACCTGATTCACAAAGCAATCGCGCAACGAAGAGTGTCGACTGATGGGCGCCTTCTGGTATAGAGCTGGGGACAGGCCTGAGACATCGGAATAACTTGCTCGGTTCAGTTGGACTTGCCTGAGGAGCCCAGCACACTGTCAAGAAGGCCGCACCGGCGAGCGCAGCACCAACCTGCATGTTTTGCGAAGGCTCTCCCACTTACTATAGAGGCCTCAATAATTAGAAAAGGGTTTTGGGGCCGCCTGTACTATAATTATAATAACAAGGAACCCCAAAACAGTTGCTTCGCTGCTGACTCCATTTGCTTCCAAGGGCGGGGCCAGTACAAGGACATCTTGCACGGCAGCCCGATACCCGCGCTCGAAGGCCGCCCCTTCATGGTCATTGTACCTGTTGGCCCACTCTCAACCCGAAAAATCACGCGGGCTAGAAAAGCAAAAGTCCTCGATATACGTGGAATGAGATTCGAATTGTTGGACGTCCATTGTGTTTTCGAATCTCGTGAGCAGTGCCGAGGAGTCCAAGTGTACCCATTATATTTTCAGTCGCCTGATGCTAGCAGAAGACCCTCTTGTCAAGCACCAGCATTGTCGAGGTAACTATTTTAAGTTAATAGCGAACTGCAGCACCCACACGATTAAAGTGGTGTGGAGCTTTCGCATCGCAGAAGCATGCTAGCGGTTTTTGGGAGGCATGCTGCAGAAGCCTACTATGCCAGCATGCGGGCGCACAGCTGCGTCGCATCATCTCCTGCCGGTCATGTTGGCTGTGGCATGACAATACCATATAGCCGGGGCCGTTGTGCTGCTGTATGCTGCTTCATTACTAACGGCACGCGTTTCTTGGACGGGCATAGGCGGGGGTTGTGCATGCATGCTGCGATTCATGATGACCCTTTGAAATCTTTGAAGCATTGAAGCTGCATGCACTGCTTCCTGGAGGCAACCTCTACGATGCATCTTAGTCATGGTCGTTCGACTTGGATGCGGACTTGTCGTATGCTCAAGCTCGAAGAGTCTCTGTGCCAGAACCTGCTCCATACGCGCATCATGCAATGATGTCAAGCCAGCCACAGAGCGTGGCCGAACTTCGCAGTTTTTTGCGCGCCTTGCGGAAGCCCGGACGCAGCGCGCCACCACGGCCTTGGCTCATGATGCCAACCTTGGTGCCCAGTGACAAATGCAGCGGCTCGTCCAGCCTCAACTCGAAGCATCCCATGTTTTTTTTTGCTCCAACTGTTGGAATGCCTGGGATGTTGCCGGGTGCTTAGATTCCCATGTCGTGGCCATGCATCAGGCCAACTTGCCAGGGGCCCCCCAGACACACACACACACATGCCGCAGTCCACCTACGTTTGTATTGGCACTGCCGTACTACCGCCGGGATTCCTCCCATAAACTTTATAGTTGGATTACGTTGGATCCTTCGATAGTAGACACCCGCCGCTTCAGACTTGGAGCTTCTCTGCATTCTCGCGTTCAGAAAATTCTGCTGCCAGCTTGCCTCCGTATCACCAGAAAAGCCCGAAGTGCCGAGACTTCGACTCTCATTTCCAATGCAGCTCGAACTAATTGTGAAGAGCAAAACGAATGCAAAACAAAGCTTCAATGCTGACACACCGCTGAGAAAGCAGCTCAGGTCATCATCCCAGGCACCGCTGCAAAGATTTGAGGCTTGTATGTGGCCATCAGTTTCAGACGTGTTGCGTGACATACTGCTGCATGATCGCGCACAACTTTTCATGTCCATGGTCCATTGCGATACTAGACTTGTCTCGGACTCAGGGTGCCGCCACAATGCTGGCGAATTGACGTTCGATGGACTGGTTGATTATGAAGATTCGACTGGTGGCTGTGCATCTGCTGCAGCAGCTCAGTAGCTGCAGTCGCTGCTCTCGTTCCTGAAATCTGCGGAACATGTAATTCCTCGGACGCAAGGCCATTGCAGAGTTCGACAGCACCATGCTGGAAGCTCTCGCTTTCATCAGCTTTCGCACAGCCGGAGCGCTCCAGCAAACGTCATCTTCGAGCTGCTACAACCTGCCGGCACAGACGGGAAATTGCGGCTTGCGGATAATCGTCGGGGCCTCTAGATTAGGGTCAGCAGGCTGCATTCTCAACACCGCAACAACTGCCCGAATTTTGCCGTGCGAGTGTTGTGTTATGATGGCCTTTGTGCATGAAGCTGATTGAAGCTGTCTCTCCCCTGAAATTCACACTGCCGCAAGAGATTGTCACATCCGGCCGTGTGATGTTGCAGCAGCCCAATGAACGGCTAATCCAATGCGCGCTCTACGTTAGCAGCCGTTCTTGACAAATCTCGGTCATGGAGCCCACTCCTGCCAAAACTGTCAGCTCCCCGATGTGCCAATCCCTAGCCCTGCTGCATGCGGATCGTGGAAGCCACAAAAACTTGCTACAATGCAATGCCTGCGGACAGTTCCATGCGACCGACGGGTCCAAATTTCCAGTCGAAAGAATATGCCTGACTTTTGCACACACACACACAGAAGGCACCCTGCAAGAACACCCAGTCTTCCTCACATGCAAGCTGTGCAAAGGACAAAATGCGGAAGGGGCCGAACCGCATCACCAAAACTTTATTGAAGTTATGGGCGCCCCAGGTTAAGGGCCAGCTTGTCGGTCGTAAGTATTTCTTAGGTGGAACTTTCAGATAAATGTCCAGTTGGGATTCAGGATTCGGTTCAGTTTCCAAAATATTTCCAAAGTAGTTTCAAGACGAGATCGGGATAGGCTTGCGGGGTCACCCTGGCCGTTCCGTCCAAATCCCTGCCCAAACCCATAGAAACTCTTTGGCCTGTCCTTCCAAATCTGCGCCAAACAGCAGAAATAGGAACTGCGCTTGAACATTTTTTGGAAAAATGTTGAATATTTCTCGAGGCCTCTCCAAATTCCCGATTTTCCAATCCCAGCCCCGTTTTCCCCCTGGAACATATTTTGGAAAAATATTGAATATTTCTCGAAGCCTCTCCAGATTCCCGTTCTTCCCCTGGCCCTTTCTACAAAAGCAATGCTCGAACCGGATAAATTGGAAACACAAGTGAAGATTATTTGGAGGCGAAGCCAGAACAAAGCTTGAAAAGTTATTGGAAAGTTATCTGGAAAAAATCAAGGTTGGAAATAACACTGAAGTTACAGATTGAAATATATTGGAATATAATTAAGCCCAGGAAGTCTTCCTTAACCGGGCCAAGCCAGTCTCTAGTGACTAGCAACCCATGGCCGCAAAACGGAAACTGCCCTGCAGTCCCCCATGCGAGGCGGATCTCGTACCCTCACGCATGCTAGACGGCAGTGTCAAGTGCGAGTTGCCGGCACTTCCGCTTGACCTCTCGGTATGTTGGACGACACACCCGCGGAACGTGTGCACTGATACAGGGTAGATAACACCTTCTAGCACAAAGTGGGAGATTACACTGAAAGTTCACATGCGAAAAGGCGGCCTGACAGGTTGATCGCCAGGAAACAACAAGGTCCCACAGTGCTTGCTCGGCTAAGGCAAGGTTTTCGCCAGGGGATCTGTTGCTAGGGCTACGTAGATGTAATCTCCAACAAGGGAGCAGAGGGTAGAAGCTGGTGTGCGCAGTTTACCATGAAAACGTGCACGCGATGCAACTGAACGCAAGAGGACCCAACTTGAGGCGACCTGCCCGATCTTGCAATGTGAGCCCTTTGTACGTAGCAGGTGTCGCTTCTCGTTTCACGTATCCTTTCCCACCCCGCAAACGCTTCGTGCGCAGCCAAGTGCAGGAGCAGCTTTCGGACAGTTTTCTAGCAGCATAGGGTGCAGGCCGAATCAGGGAACAGACTCAGAGAACGGGAGAGTCGAATCAGAGACCAGGGGGGCCGAATCGGGGACCAACAGGGGCGAATCAGATAGACCAGCCTACCGGAATCAGAGAACGGCCCACCGAAATCAGAGACCATCCTCGGGATTCAGAGACCAGCGTTGGCACCTCACCTCTCCCCGCCCCACCCGACCCGACCCAACCCAACCTATCCGACCCGCCAAGCCGACCGTGCCCTGCCGACTAGCCCGGCAGGACCCCGCCAAACCCGACCAACCCGACCCGACCAACCCAACCCCACCCGCGGACCCAACCAACCAACCCCACCAAACCTTACCGCTCCACCCACCCTACCCACCCGGCCAACCTGACCTTGCCATCCTAACAGAATCGATCGACCGACCGAGCCGCCCCACAAGACTCCACCCGACCCAACCCGACCCAAGCAACCCGGCCCCACCCGACGACCTGACCAACACACCGGACCCAACCAACCCGACCAACCCAACCAGACCAGCCCAAACCCACCAGCTCGACCCACCCGATCGACCCGACCAACCCGAACGACCCGCTGTCGGCACGGAAGGCCATTTTTTCCCGAAACTGCCACACCAGCAGAAGCGACCACGCCCCCACGAACCCGCCCTGCACCAGCCAGCACTTGTTCAGTGCCAACTATCCCGCCCCCACTGAAACCCTCCCTCCACCAGCAAACAAACCCGCCCTCCACCAGCCAGCACTTGTTCAGTGCCGACTAATCCGCCCCCACAAACCCGCCCTTGCAAGAAGCTGGTTTCTGATTGCAGCTCTGTCTCTGTTTCCGCCTTCTGTTCTCTTCGGCCTCTCCTGGTCTCGGACTCCCGCTTCCCCTGATTCCGGATTCTGGTCTCTGATTCCAAAATCTGTTCTCTGATTCCGGTCGCGGTCTCTGATTCGGGCCTGTTGGTCTCTGATTGACCCTTTGGTCTGGGAATCGTATTTATTCCGTCACCAGAATCCTGCGCGCCCGCTGTAGAGCTACCGCTCCAGGCCTGCTGCAGCTCGGGTGCAGTTGGTGGGTCACAACCTGGTCCAACGAACGTTACCCATCTGCAAGGCACCGTCGGTTCGTCTATGTTTAGCCAACATGTAGCAGACCTGTATGCAACAGTCGCGGTCTGTGCCTGCACGGGAAACATTGATGGCAGCAGCCGTCACAGCTGCAAACATAATTTCTCGGAGGCGCGCCGCCGCAGCCTGTCAATCTGCAAGGCCGCAGAACCGCAAAGATCTCATGAGTGCTGGCACAGTCTGACTTCTGCCGTGATGGGATAGCATGCTGAAACAGGAAAATGCAAACGTCGTTGCAGCTCCATCCTGGTAAGCCCCCCCCCCCGTGGCTGCAAAGACATGTACGTCGGCACCTCATCAAAAGGCACGGAACCCACCTGGACACGCACGACTGATAGCAGTAGTCGAATATGGCTTGGTTTAGGGTTTTGCCTCTGAGGTTGCGCATGGTTGCGCAAGGCGATCACCTACATCATGGCATGAGCACACTAGCAGTTTGCCTCAAAGGCGGAGCCTTCGGTGATTGAAAGGAGGCATGACGGACAGCTAGTGCTTGGCATCCGCCGCCCGGAACTCCGACAAGAAGACCTATAGCCTTTGGTTCTCTGACCAAGGACACTGTCAAACACAGCGGCCGTGCACTTGCCATCTTCGCATTTCGATGTTACCCCTCGTACCTTGTAGTGTATGACTCCTGTGACGCAGATAGAAAATAAACAAACTTACCAGCAAGCAGCACTGTGTCCCCAAACAAGGTCTGGATTGCGTTGCCGTGCCACCCTTTTGCAGCACTGGAGTTTTTGGAAAGGAGGACTACTCAGCAACGCAGACCTCGCCGGTAAGGTTCTAGACCTGCCGCTGTGATGTAGATCTTTAGTGAAGCGAGGGCTTCTCAGCCCAGGCCAGCATTTAACTTGCAGACAGGCCTTGCAGACTACACAATCAAGCTATCGTACACTTTCAAAAAGCGTGGAGGGAGCAGCGCCAGCAATCACAAAGCTTCGCGTGAGCTGGTCCAAACTTGTACGTGCCGTGAGGGAACTTTGCACTTAGCACCACAAGCAGTTCGTGGACATGTGATTTTGCCTTTTGCATAGCTGAGATGGGCTTGAGGGCGGTTAATGGGGGGGGCAAGAACTGAGAGAGGGCGGCTGGTCATCTCAGACTTCAGCCTAGACTGCACATGGAAAATGTGCAAAGAGGTGCAGCATGGTGAAGCATGCCAGCGTCAAATTAAGCGCATAGTCTTAACGTTAAGGCAACAGCCGGACAGCTTCTCGCCACTATCCTGTAGCTGTTCATTCACATTCGAGGGGCTGGGGCAGATTGGAGATTTGGGGACAACATTGGAAATATCAAAGTCCAAACGCGAGTCCGAGCCGGAAGCATAATTGCAAATCCTGATCTCGCCGTGTAGGTTTCCGACATGGGATCCCCAGCTGTTGCTGAGAGCAATGCTGAAGCCTTTTCCAGCCCCTGCTCCTCGAAGGCTTACCACTCCATAGCCGTCCGGCTCCTCAAAGCCATCCACCAACCCGGTCATTGCCATCAGGGTAGACACTGGGTGCGATTTCATGTGTGCGCTTTCCATGGCATCATCTACCTTGTAGATAGCAACGAGGAGGTGCCGTGTCTGCACCCACTTGGTGCTGCACACACCTGGCTTGGTCTTGAGGGTGATCTTGCTAAACTGCGCATAGCCATCCTTGCTCGTCGCATTCCTGGTGTGCTTGGCTCCTTCACAGTACTGCCCCCAGAAGGAGACATGATGATCACCTGGAGGAAGCCCTGTCGCCCGTAGATTTCGGATCTGAACAAACAGGCAGCCACCTTTCTCATCGACTCGGTATGGCTTCGTCAGCGGCATCTGAAAAACCGCGCTCACCGGAGAGTGGTCACTGGTGCAGAGTGTCGGGGAGCTCGTGTACGAGCCGGGTTGCAGCGTGACATCCTGGAGTCTCTGGTCAGAACAAGTCTGTACTTTCGTCTAGGCAGAGGAGGAGGGAGTGCTCACCTTTACTCCTTTTCTTCTAATCTTTCAAGTCTACTAAGGTTTCGGCGCTCAGGGGTTTGGGGGTTTAGGGTCTAAGTTCGAGTCAAGAGTCGACATCGGGAAAGGACTGCCACAACACGCGATCCGTCCAGGAAGGCACCCTGGCTTTCTTCGGGTCGTAGCCTCGCAGCCCGGTCTGGGGATCCGGCGGCATTCCTTCAGGGAAAAGCTTCTGCAGCACACAACTAATTATATACAATACATCACATAGAAGATGTTTGTATATATATATATATATAGGTAGAAAGATAGCTAGATAGAAAATTATATATATATATATATGTATATGTGTGTGTGTGTATATATATATATAGACAAGCTAAGCTTCACTTAGCTTGGTGCAGGCGCATGGACGAACTCTTTTTGTCCACTCTTCCCTTCCGGACGGTGGCGAACTAAGTCTCGAGCTCTGCTCGCATCTCACTCGAACTGTGTAACCAAAAGCGAACAAGGCTTCACAGGAGGCGCAACGACCTAGCCGGACTCTGTAACTCCGGGTGGGAGAGGTGGGAGAAACGAAAAGGCTGCTAGCTCGAACCTTGGCTTCTCGGGCCTTAGCTGCGAACTTCGAACTGCAGCACTGTACTTCCGTCGAAGCTAACGGTTCTCGCTACGCATGCTTGTCACTACGAACACACGTGTTCTGCACGACAGGCTAAGCTTTTCTGAGCTTGGTGCAGGCGCACGGACGAACCCTTTTTGTCCACTCTTCCCTTCCGGACGGTGGCGAACTAAGTCTCGAGCTCTGCTCGCAGCGCACTCGAATTGTGTAACCAAAAGCGACAAAGGCTTCACAGGAGGCGCAACGAACTAGCCACCCTCAGCGCGCCGTGAAGCCACCCTTGAGCGCGCTAGCGAAGCTGAGAGGACAAGAGTGCGACCAGCTGAGCGAACTCTTCCTCGTAACTCTTGTAGTCGGCCTCGAACTTCTGTAGTATTGGCCGAACTTGCTTGAAGGACACCTCTCTAAAGGTCCCTCCGACTGTCTCCAACTCACTGATATCTCCTCTGGAGATGCCGTCCGAGATGTTCTCCGAACTCGATACTACTCGATACTCTGTGAAAAGAAACTGAAAGCGACCTAGACGCGGCCCAAATCCAAAAGGTTCCTATCACTGCCGAAAGACGAAGGTCCTTCGAGTAGCCCTTGTTGAGGGCGTGCTCGGCTGCGGTGTTGTCTACCCAACAGCAGACGTGACCGTCGAACAGGTTGCAGACCGTCACCAGCGAGAGCAACTGAGCGATCGCTTCGGGCCAAAAGATGTATGCTCGAGAAGATGCCAAGTCTGCCAGCACCTCTGGAGGGACCTCACCTCTAAAACCCAAAGGTTCTCTACCCGGAATGGCGACCAGTGCGCCAAATCCGTTCGTAGACTGACTCAGCTCGGCTACAGGTGGCAGGTCGGTTCCCGCGAACTCCGTGCAGTGTAACGACAGCGTCGGCGTACAAGTGAACCACTGGTTGTCCTCGTTCCTTAGAGCCGATGGCGAACCGTCTCGGTTGGAGACGGGGAAGAAGAAGTTCTCTGAGTTGACACAACGCCTGTCTCAACCTGAGTGAGCCGCTGTGTTGTCTGTAGTACAACGGTTGCAGAAACGAGCGACAAACCTGGTTGAAAACCCACGTGCACGTGAAGCACAGCTTGCCTGTCAGTTGCGAACATTCTGACACCGACATGCGACCTGAGGTGAGATATGACTCGATCACTTCGACCAGCTTGCTCACTCTTCGCGACCCGGGCGACGCGAAGATAGCGTCGAGGGTTAGACTTCTCCTCCTTCATGCGAAAGCCGAGGATCTTGTGAAAGGCTTGGAAGCCCGGCGTGGCGCCACTGGAAGAGTAGCAGGTCCGCCTTGCTTAGGCCCGGGGCCTGGGTCGGCAGCATCTCCCTGGGAGCTTGCGCCCTCTGCCTCCTGGAACTGCCGTTCGAACTGACGCTCGATCGCGTTCTGGAGTCCCCTGCGAAACGCGACCAGCTCGTCGAAACCGCTCGAGGAGAGGGAGGAGGTCGTCCCAGTCGGCCCGAAGAAACGAAAAGGCTGCTAGCTCGAACCTTGGCTTCTCGGGCCTTAGCTTGAGCCAAAATGGCTACTCTTTTTGTCCACTCTTCCCTTCCGGACGGTGGCGAACTAAGTCTCGAGCTCTGCTCGCAGAGCACTCGAGCTGTGTAACCAAAAGCGAACAAGGCTTCACAGGAGGCGCAACGAACTAGCCGGACTCTGTAACTCCGGGTGGGAGAGGGGGGAGAAACGAAAAGGCTGCTAGCTCGAACCTTGGCTTCTCGGGCTTTAGCTGCGAACTTCGAACTGCAGCACTGTACCCCCCTCGAAGCTAACGGTTCTCGCTACGCACGCTTGTCACTACGAACACACGTGTTCTGCACTACATGCATATGCCAAAAGCGCCGATCTCCATGGAGCCTGGGATGTGCTGATACGTCGGCGGAAAGCTCAGAGGGCCTGCCGGCACCAACGGTTCAACTGTCAGTTTCCAATCTCTCCCAATGCACGAGCATGTACAATACTGCTCTCGGCTGCAGCCTTCTTGGAAGGTCCAGAAAGCTTTTTCCTCTTGTTGCACCTGCCAAGGAGACCCTAAACCCTCTCGATGGTTGCTCCTGGATTCAGGCTGCAGTCGTTACGGGCACGAGCGCCACTCAAGTCATGTCCATGGCACGTACAAGATTCCAAGGAGACATAGACTGCATCGAAAAGCTGACGCTATCATAGCCCAACGCCTTCAGCAGCTGGTCGTGCTCTCGCAGCTTCTCCCAGGCATGCTGACAGATCAACTCCTCGCATGCCTCGCGAGCAGTACCCCGCAGTACAGTACCCATTGTGCCCTAAGGTAAACTGGTGAGACCTCTTACAGGCAGTGGCTTCGGACTCCACTGCTGCACTTCGCTGAAAGAACCTGCTACTTCTAGAAGCCCTTCTCAACTTTGTGGTCGTAAGGAGCGGATGAAAGGAGCAAGGGAATGGGATTGATGGGAAGGAAGCTCATTCAAGGCAGGAACTGCAAGGCTACTGCACGGTGAGGCCATGTCTGGTAGTACTTGGACTGGCCTCTCTATGCAAGTCAATGCGATAGTTCAGGTCGCCTTGGCTTGTGTCCATTCTTCCAAGGCCGGACTGCCCGAGCGATTCAAAGTCGCAACCATGCAGATGCGCTCGCTTTGACAAGAGACCGGCTAAGCTTGGCATGATCCCACAGTGCTGCTATTCAAGAAAAGCCACCGACCCAAAAGACATGAGTAAACCTGAGTCACCAGCAATCTGGTCAAGGAAGGCAATTCCACCACGCAGTGTATGGCTCACGACTCACACTCGCATAAGTGCACGCGAAGAACTGGTGTGTCAACGGCCTAAGCTGATCCTTGGTCAGACAGATGCCCTCGATTATGTGGGCGGTGTCGCTGTTGCGGCGATCAATATTGCATTGATGTGCCGCAAGATGCGAGCATACGAAGCAGATACTCGTATCTCCGATCCAGAAAGACATGGCAAGCCCACCCTTGTTGGCGAGGAAACCGCCAAGGCCTGTCTCCTCATGGCACGACACCACATTGTGAATGGACCTGCTTATTCTTTCCTTTGCGTAACACAGGATCTGGCAGTAGCCCATCTCATGCTGGCAAACTTGCACCAGGCCGGGCAGATTGTCATCCACGGTTGCACGCCAATCCTTTGCACAGCTGTCTATCCATGGTCGAGGGTGATAGTTGCACTCCTGCACACCGATCAGGTAAATGTCGTAGCCAGGCTTTAGCCAATCCTCAAATAACAGGACATCAACACCTCTCCGGGAGATGACATTTTTTAAGAAAGTGGCTTTGCCACCTAACCTAACTTTCGAGGCGCCTGCAAGTCATCTGGAGGCGGCGCATTGCCCATATTCCATGTGCCGGCAAACACTGTCAGCACCACTTTGTCTTTTTTGCCCCACCTGGGTCTTCGGTTCGGACATCCTCGCTAACACAGCTTCTAGGGAGCTCCTTCATAGCCCCAAACGAAGTTACAGGGAAAACCGACAAGGAACAACTCGCTCGTCCGTCCGCCAAACCGTGTCCCGTCCCGGAACTGTATAGTGCGGAGATGCTTGCATGCCTGGATAAAGCGTCCGCAATGTGCCCCCATCGGCTCACAACGCCAGCACGAAGACGTGACTCTTTGGAATAGGACTACAGGAATTGTCACCTTGGTCTAGTTGGGAATGGCAGCGCACACGCAAGGTGTCAAGCGGTCGTGCTAGCTTGATGCAGAAGACCAAACGAATACAGTTAGCACAGGACATCGCCACTTCGAGCCAACGCACAAGTAGGCGCAGGAGGACAAAAACACGGCCGCAGCATGAAGTTCTCGGCTTCTTATGACTGTCAAGCGGCTGAATCAACCAAGAAAAGGCTGTAACTGAGGCTGGCGCAAGCTGTGCCGTCAACGATTTGCCGCCATCCTGTTATTTTTTGGAAGCTGTCAAAGCTGCTACAGTCGTCGTACTACTACCTCACCAAAGCGTGGACCAGGGCGGTATTGCGATGACTGCCAAGGCTTGATGGCAGCAAGAGACATCCTTTTTGCTGCGGCATGCCATGGCCATGGTCTAGATCCAGCGGGGCACCTTCCTGAGTCCACTCCAACAGCCAGGAGCCGGAAGACGAAGCCATGAGCCGAGGAGGGGGCCAGCATGAGACGACTGTCCTGGCCCATCACGCCCAGATCTTCCAGGGCTCGCCCAAGAAGATCGAAGTCCTAACAACGGCTCCGATCATGCGAGGAAGCTGTCATGGCTTCAGACGGGGCGAAGATGACTGCAATGACTGTCGGTGTTGCACCTCCTCGGAAAGCTGCTCTCCGAACTCCGCCATGCAAGCCGTGGCTAGCCTCTCATCAGCCCACGCGACTGTCTCATGTCGCCAAATAGCGAGGCGATGGCTGCAGATGCCTGATGATGCCAGGATGTGCATATGCCAGAGAGGCGCAGGCACGAGCTGCCTGAACAAACAGCACGTCTTGCCACGGACATGGTCTGCAGGCTTCGCTCTGTGTCTTGTTGCTGCTCGGAAAAGTATTGGCCTGTTTTGTCTTCTCTGCTCCTCTCATTTGGCACATGGCCTGGATAACCAAAGGCGGTACCAGCTCCTTCTCGCGAGCCACGACAGCATCGGCCAGCAGCTTGAGGGTTTCGGCATGGAAGATGGTGAGTCGGGCATAGGCCTCTGGCAGGGAACTGCCCGCTTTTCGCAGTTTGACTAATGACTAGTAACTAGTAGTCAGTGGGCTCTGACGCAGGCCTCCAGAAGCCCAACTAATCCACTGATTCGAGGTACAGACATCTGCCCCTGTGCGTCTGCGTCCTGACGATTTCTCCGTCTCCAAGCAATCATCTCTGTGTGAGTGCTGGAGACAGGTCAGAGCGAGGAGGGGACATGGGGAGGGAGAGCGGTCAAGAGCTTGAAACATGGAAGTCTCGTTTGTCAGCTCCTCGGTCTCGGCGTGTCCATCAATTCGGACACGCATCGCATCCTCCTGGAACATGACAATTCTGCAAGCTGAATCGACTCGAGACGAGACGTGGCTTCGACATGTCCAGTGGCCTCTGGAAATGCGAGCAAACGGCCGGGAAGAGCAGAGCTAATACTTTCGAAGAGGCGCGTGTGAGCCATCTGGAAACGTCCGTACGCACGGCCGACCTGGACGAGACTTCAGATTCTGCGGCACGTCTTCGATCCGAGTCACACGGTGCAACTTTCAGCTCAGGCAGCGGCCATGCAAAGCTCGTCTGTGGTATAACTCTGGCAATACATTTCGACATGCTCTGGGGCATTGAAGAAGAGCATGCCTGAGTACACCGTGTGGCCAGCAGATGCTTCAAGCCCGTATTGTACGGTGGCACATAGTCAGCGCAACCACAGGATTAGTGCAAGCGTGCACGAGCGGCCATGACGAATGTCGACTTCGGACAGCGAATAGAGGATCGTGGCGAGCGCACGAGGATACAACCTTACATGCTCATCCGGCGCTTGCACAGCCTATCTTGGCCTAACGGCGAACCGTTCGACCAATGTTGTCAAAACATCCCTGTTTATGCAAGTCACCGCCTAGAGATAAAGAACCCAGGCATGGGTGCTCGAAATCAGCCCAAACAGCAAACAACGGACATTGGCACGAGCACGATGAACGGTCGGCTTCAGGGCGGGACCAGACTCAAAACGACTGGCTGTTTGAGAGGGAGAAGTTTCATGGTAGGGGATCTCCCAACCACTCTGGAAGCCATGAATAGTTGAATAGTCATGAGAGAGAAGAACTCAGGATTTCCACACACTTGCCCCTTTGTGCCATGAACTAGCGGGAGCTTGTTACAACTGTATCCCATCCCCAACATCAAGCCAGGAACTCCACCGACTGGTTTGCTGGAAACCACTTTCTGGAAGCAAGATGGCATGACATCTGAGCACCCTAGGTTTACGTCTTGCCATGCCTTACAGGCTTCACAGGTAAGGTGTAACCAGTGTAGAAACTTTAGCATTTCGACCCCTACTCAGTCGCGGAGAAGATGCCTCTCAAGAACAACTTCCGCCCCCACAGGCAAGGCAAAAACTTCGCCCCCGTTCATGCAACCCGGCATGGCATTGTGACCAGAAGCTGCGAGGCATTTGCGCATGCATGATCCCCAATTTTCGCCTTGGCGGCAGCAACGAATGACAGCACGTGTGAGCTTGCAGTTCTAAACTCTTGCTGCGACATCCGCAGATTATAAACGCGACAAAACCAACCATTCAACAGGAAAAGCCGAGTTTCAAAGAGTGCCTCGTCTCCGCGACGTACTCGCGCATAAGCGCTGGCCACAATACAGAGCGACTGTATGTTGTGGGCTCGTATGCGCCGAGGCACTTCTTGTGCGAAGTAATCCTGAAATGCGAGGACTCCGGGTGTTAGGTATAAGAGGACCCCACTTTGCCTCAGGTTTACCAGTGGCGCGCCCGTGTTGGTGAGCTGCAAAGTTGGTACTGCACAAACACAGTGCTGATGAAACGCATGATCCCTTCATATGTTGGTCAGCTATGCCGGGTGGAGTGCTGCACTTCTGGGTTCGGTGGGACGGAGAGAGGGAAGGATGCAATAAAGAGGCCTAAATAATTACCTATACTGTTTTGGGTGTTCCTTATTATAATTATAGTATAACTGGCCCCAAAACCCTCTTCTACTTATTAAGGCTCCTATATCACGTGGTTTCCTTGAGGCTTTCATTCACCGGCCTCCTCTCTCGGTCTGTTCAGCGATTGTCATGACCACTGCGCTACATCGCATCTGCCATTAGCAAAGCAGGCATCTGTGTCTGTGATACACAAACCACGTGACGAATTAAACTTCCATCAGCTACGGCCCACCCTCTTGCTGCCGTATGATCTGCCTGACCACTTACTGTCCCTGCTGTCATCGACGCCTGATGTTTAAAGTCTGGCTTAAAACATGCGACCGCAATGTCAACACAGTTTGCACCTAATTACTGTTATCTCAGCATGTCTCAGAAGTGGGCTGCCAAGCAGCGGGCGGATGCAATGTGCAAACAACAAGTTATTCCTGCCGCTGCCGGGCAGCGAAAAGCACGGGATTCGACATCTGGAGGCGTGCGTGCGCATTGAGGACGAGAGCAACAGCTTGGGGCTCCAGTTCGCCTCGCCGGCGGAAAGCCTCGTCCCCCAAGAGCTCCAGAAGAAAACCTCGAAAAGGAATTTGGGGTTTCGGGTCATTCATGCTCAAGGTCTGCTGGCTTTACAGCCGGAGGACGATTGCGGACGCCAAGTTTCGCATAGGCATTTGCCACGAGCGCAAGCCTCGAAGCAGAAGACAGCTCCGTACAACGAGCTACACCTGACCACTAGCACCCGTGAGACCATGGTACAAGCTGGGGCACGGCTTGCTCTCAAACTGAGAGATCTTCTTTGCAATCTCTGCAGCCAGGACAGTGAAAAATCGTTCGTCGCCTCAGCCATACTATGTCAATGTTGACTGCTGCCGGGAATCGCCCCTCGAGCAAGATATGGCAGTCGAGCGTCTCGCTCCAAGCCTTGCGAATCCGTTCACTACCATGGCCAGATGCCACGGTTTCATGGCTTTGATCACCTGAAGATCTGCAGCTTAAGCACTGGATCGATCACACACACACACAGAGCGAAAACCGGACTTACTCCTGCAAGGAGTTGAGCTGGGGAAATGGCTTCTGTGATTCTCTTTTTGAGTACATCCAGAAGCAAGTCATGGTGAAAATTGAGGCGTGCATATGCATAGACCTTGGCATTGAGCATCAGGAAACGGCAGGCTGGACGGTCGCAGTAGCAATTGCGCAGCACTCCTAATGATGCCGAACGCGTGCTGGGGCCAAGTGAAAAGAGGCGCTGTAACTCATTGCTGATGTGAGACCAGCTCGCCAAGTTGAGCAGCATCAAAGTCGTGAAGCTTCCTCCCGCCACTTTGATCGGCTTTGGATTCATGTACATGCAAGCTGGTTGGTGACTGCACAGATGCCCCGAAGTTCAAAACCGACAAGCGCCGCCTGGCTTAACTCCCGCTTCGTTTTGAAAGCTCTCCTCAACTCGCGACTACTGAGGAGCCCGGCTGGCCTGGCAATCTCTCTAGCAAAGAGGTTGAAGACGAGCCGGTGCTCGACATCCAGCCGGGCAAAAGCTGCCAGGAAGTGCCTCAGGCAGCTGAAAGGAAGGCAGTCTCAAAGTACATCCGAGTCCTACTAAGTCCTACTAACTACTAATTAACCTAACACCGTCCACCCAAGTCGCCTTGCTGGATCGGCAGGTCCCACCGTCGTACCGCTGCCGCGGCAAAACTGACGGAAACAACACAACAGTAATTAGAAGCTAATTCTCACCGAAGATCGTGATATCAGTGGCCGCGAACTGTCCCAGAATGGCCGGCGTAGATTCAGCAATTCGAAGCATCATCTCGCGGTCTCGCAACCGCAGCCGGGCAAACGCAGCGAGGACCATAGACATATCCTGAAGATGACGGAAGATGTCAGCACTCAGTGCCACAATGCAGTGTGAAAAAGGCGCAAAGCAGCAAAGCCAGTGCTGGGCACAGCTCTCCGGGCTGCATTGTCGGCGCCACTACCATTGCTCGGGCAGAAAGCGCCCGCCAAAAGCTTACGCTTTTTCGATTTTCTCGTGCTGCACCTTTGCGGAGGAGAGCTTTGCAGTTATCCCTCTGCTTTGCATCGGCAAACGCCACACCCATCTTCGAAGCACAGTCTGCCGAGGTGCGAAATGCCTGGGATGTGGTGAGGAGGAGAGAATGGAACATTACACCGAAGCACTGCAACTCGCTACAGTGTGCTTTGATTCCATGCAACGTGATAGAGAGCAGGTGTCACTTTCAGAAATCTCGCCTCGAAGAGCACTCGTTTCTACTAAAGTCCTGTGCTCCGCAGTTGCTTGAAGCCCGTCCGTGACACGGCCTCAGCCCTCCAAAGGCCGAGCAACATAAACCTACATTTCGTTCATCCCGGGTGAAGACATGCTTCGGCCTCTTAAAGCTTGAACTTGACAGCTCGCATTTCGAGGCGTTTGGACACAAAGCCTGGATTTCTCAGCTCACATGCCGGACCAGACATTATAACAGGATGGATGCCTCTGACCAGGATGACCGAAGCAACGATTCTGTGAGGCTGGGGATTCTGGGAGGACCACCGGAGAATATCGAGAGGCCCTGCAGCATTTCAGCTGAACCTATAAAATCCTCTCAAAATGACAAGCCGCCAGCCGTGCCAGAGCAAACGGGCTCAAGCGGGAAATGGGATCGCCTCCAACTGCAACATTGTCCAGAAGTGCTCTTCTCAGAGCCGACCTTCCCGTGCCAGAGCCGCTGTGCACTGGAATCAACTGAAACACATATCAGACCACGAACACATGCAAAATATCTTCGCCTCCACACCATGTTGCTGCAAAGACATCGGGTGGACAACGCACTGATGTAAGGTCAAACTACTAGGGTGGAACTGGCTCATGCCAAAAGTCCTGAATGCCTTCATTTTCAAGACCTCCGGACAGAAATACGACGCGAGTCCGCTGCCAATGAGCCTTTGTTACACCAAAGGCTCCGAGTACGGGGCACAATACAGATTATGTTCGTTCGGCTGCTGTACAGTGTCTGAGCCTGAATCAGCTGCTCGAAACTGCGAGAATTAGCCGATGACTCTATGCCTTGTATGACTTGTGCACGAGGGTCGGGCATGGCTCTGCTACGACAGGGCCGGGCGCTCAGCCAACGAAGGCACGGAAGATCACGACAGGCCAAGTACACACACGCACACATGCACAGGCTGTGCTTGGGCTGTCCCTGCCTTACCGAGGAAACCACAAAGCAATGCACCCATGCATGTGTCTCCAGCACCTGAGGGTCAGGCTAGCTAGGCTTGAGAAGAAACCGAACATGGCAAGATGCAGAATTCGTGTCTGCAAGGTGCAACACCTGTGCTGTCAAGACAAGCTGTTCTAAGGCGTCGTCCGACAGTGTCTGCCACAGGCGCCTGCTGGCCCTGCAGGCATGCGAGGAATGGCGGAAAGTGTCTGGCCGACAGTGTCTCATGCTGCAGGCCCAGTTCATCGAATAACGAAGTCTGTTGGGACGAAGTCCTAAGACTGTGATTGACACCTGTCCGAAATCGTGTTGAGTCCTCTTGCTGGTTGCTCTCGGCCCCTTCTTCCTACGCATTCGCAATGGCTAGGCGTTAAACACCAGCAGCCTGGCCTTGGCATCGATGGTCATCGGTGGCTTACACGGGGGCGAAGCCGACAGTGACGTGATGGGCCTAAACTATAGGGGGTTTACGGTTTAGGTGAGCAAATCATGGATATCATGGCAAGGAAGCTAGAAGGTAGGCTGACAATGAACGGACCGCGGCTTTCAGCACCCGGCCCGTTCTTCCCTTGACGAAACCACGCCGTGGCCTGGCACTGCTTCCATGGAATCGGTGGGGCCTAGTGCACCTGCTCTTGCGCATATGGGAGTTCCCGAAAACAGGGGACTCAGGGGGACCCTAATATAATACCTAAATAGCCGGATCCGTATAAAGACCACAACACCCTTATAGAGCCGTTTAAAGGAACCCTTACAGTACCCTTTTAGTAACCCTTTATAAACCCTTTCGGAAACTCCCAAAAAGCTCCGAGACAAGCGCTCCGTCGGGACCGCGTGTGATCACGACCTTCGGGCGGTAAAGCGCTCCGCTCCGTGAGGAAAACCCGGCTTATTCTGGGTTCTTGTTGGAGGATTTGACCTAAGTTACCATAATAAGGAAACCATATTATTTGCTGTAGATCCCTATTGCGGTAGCCCTTAACAGGAAAGCAGTACTGCAAAACAAGTTGCAGCAGTCATTACGCATTGCAGCAGTCCACATTCCGCCATGGTATGCAAAAGTAGCTCATACTCGCAAAACTCAGCAGCAAGGAAGGGATCAGCTCAAACCACGCCGGGCAACTATTTTGGGGCCCTGCTGCAACCACCTTGGCTTTCATTAGGTTCCATACACGAGCTTGATGACGAAACATAGCTGATTGCTGCTGAATGGCTTCTTGGCGATAGCCTGCCACTTCAGCCATTTGTTTATGACACTGACATCTGCTTTGCAAGATCACGCACCGATGCTTGTAGCCTCCAGGTCCACACCTGCACCATAGAGGAACCTTTGTGGTCTTTCATGACATGGGCTTGGTGTGTCGTCTATGTCAATCGCAAGCTTTCGATGTGTGAGAGGGTTTGGGCGAGGAGCGGGCAATGCCAACAGCCTACATGCACTAAGATCTGCAATCACTACATGGTGCCTGATGCGGGGCTAAGGCCGTGAGGTTGCAGCAAACGAAGTCAAAACCCAAACCACGAAAGCCAATGAATACTTGTTGTGCATGCATGTGTGGTGCTTGGTTCGGTTGATCAGCACCGACGAAGCCATCTCTGCAGCTGTCTCCGCAGTCGTAATGAACCGCAATGCACAACTCGTTTTGGCGCGATGTTCATTTTGCACGATCTCTGCGCATACGCTGGATGATCGTGAGTTCGCACTACTGAGGCTGGATGCCAACAAAACACTCGTGCGCACGCTTGTCGATGAGTTAGCCTCAAAGTATCCCTGCTCGCCCCTGGCAATGTGCCTGGTGTTGCCGAGTGGTGCCTTCATCGATGTTCTCGGAACAGCCAGCAAGCTTTTAGCAGCAGCTTTGGTATGAAAGCCGAAGACGATGAGATCAGGCGCCTGAGAACGCCGTCCGTTTCCGGTGGTCAACCAGCACTCGCTTCCGATCACTTGCTTCGTCTGCCGGTACTTGACTCAGCAACGCTCATAGTTAGAGGTGTCTTCCGAAAAGTTCGAGGAAAAGCCTCGGTCAGCCCTCGCACCAGCAGAGAGTGGGGCATCCGGAACTGCTGGGCTGGTTGCAACCCAACACGCTCCACACAGAACCGCTCGATAACATGATTGTTGCGAATTGTCTAAACAACAAATCCTACATCAGCCTTCCAAGAATCCGACTCGATGTCTGCATCCGACGATTTCACGCAATCACAATGTTTCGCGAAGGCCTGGCATCAAAGCGGTCAAGACATCCGGTTGTCTGCATGCACCGTGCTGATTTCGGTTCTGATGCTGCACCAGCAAAATGCGGCGGCGCAGCCTCCACTTTTCCCGCATAGTCGGCTGGGCCTGAGCGCAACGGTTGGAAACGGCATTGTATCGCGCACGTAGTCCAATCAGCAGTTGTTGAGTTAGCAACACAACATGATTTAGCAACAAAAATACAAGTTAAATCCCTTCATGCTTTGGTTAAGCAACACCAAACAGCTTGATTGAAACGAAACATTACGCAAAACGGAGCCACGGGAAATGCGTTGAACCGATTAGGAACGAGAGCGTGCCAGATGGGCGCCCAATGGCCAACAGCTTGCCATACATGCTACGACCTCCACATGGAAAGTATGCGAGAACTGACACCATCGAGTGGAATCAACATGAATCAACCCATGGCATCGCCAACCTCCAGGAATCTTTCGTTTTTGTCGGCACGCGTGTGCTCTCCGGCTGTGGTCGAGGTCCCGGCGCAAAAATCAACAATCTTCATGCATCATGTTGTACTACGCCCTGAACAATGCGCGCGCAGCCACGGACCAGCGCTGCGCCCACCATGCGCGCTCTTTTCAAAAACGCAGGCAAGTATGATCGCTTAACTTCTCAATATCCTATTGAACGGCTTGCACTCAGTGCTGAATGGTGGCGACTCTTTCGGACAGTGCTCGTACTAGTAGCATCTCGTAGCTGGACTTCTTACGGCAGGCCGTGTGTGCCACATGTCAGTGCCTGCCTGGTCCTACGGAGGCGCTCCTGCCAGGGCACTAGCGAAGCCGGCGGCTGCCCAACGCCGGAAGCCAGCACGCGTCAGCAAGGACTTCGTGCAGATCCGGCGCTTCTCCGGTGACACACTACGGCGAGCAGCCCCGACCAACGGGCTACCCACGCCGCACGCGCTGCCGCCCGCATGGCCGAGGCACNCGGCGAGCAGCCCCGACCAACGGGCTACCCACGCCGCACGCGCTGCCGCCCGCATGGCCGAGGCACGCTGCCCGGCGAGCATCCGGAGCCAGGCGGCAGCCTCTGCGCCAAACCGGCCCCCAACCTCGACACCGACGACCACCGCGGATAGCGCGCACGAGCTCGGGGGGTCTGGTGGCGTTTGCGTCGGGCGGCGCCATCGACAGCTCGACCGGTGGGGATGCACGTCTGCTCCAGGTTGGGCCGTCACGGGGCTGATGATGGTGGCATCAACAGCCTGCTGCGCGCCGTGCCACAAGGCTCGTTCGCGGCAATTTCGATGCGGCGGTCATCGGAGACCGGAACATCGATGTTCATGTCTGCCAGGCGAACATTGCGGGCGACTCGTGCCCCAGCTTCCTGGCACACCCTCGCCACCGCCCGAGAAGGGCTCGGGATGCGAGCACACCGGAAGTCGCACATGCTGCCCTGTGGTCGCCGAGTGGGTGAAGGCGACCCCGGCAGGCGCACGTGCGCTGTGCGACTGGCAGCAACAAACGGAGCCGTCGTAGCAGCAACACGCGGAAGAGTGGTGCTGGCACCATCAACTCAGCTGAGGTTGGGAAGCCTGTGACGGCGCGCGCGGCGTGTGACCAGGCCTGCGACGATGCGGCATCGATGGAAGAAAGATGCAAAATCAGGCGCGCGCTTGTCGCTGGCGAGGGCAGCTGGCCACAGGAATGAGCGCATGCGCAATTTCCTAAGTTGGGGTCCCTTTCAGGGTCCGATTTAAAATTTATATTCACGGACCAAACCAAGGACCCTGCTTTAGATCCAAGAGTTTGGGCAGTGTTGTAGGAGCCTGAGTTTCTCCTCTCCGATCTTTTCCGACCGCCTACATGTACTACATGCGTACCGCCGCCCACGCGCATCAAGTTTTTGCCAAACCGCGTCGTCCAGCTCGAGATGCTTGGAGGCGGGGAGCTCTGTCTCACACCCCGCCCTGTTGTATCACCGAAGAGGACAGCTATGCAGCACTGGGTCTCGACAGCCCTCCTCGTGCATCCCCGTGCTATCCAGGACTGCCCAGACTCGGGTTGGCACATACTGACACGGAGATCGTCATGTAAAGCAAGCCATCGCGGTTCTGCTTGGATGTGGCGACAATCCTGGGGATCCCTGGTGCATCGCCCTGCTGGCAGCTGCTGCGTCCCGGCATGTCATGGCATGCATCCACGAGCAAAATGAGCACTGGCGCGACCTCGCGATACCTCGCGCCGCTTGCTTAAGAACTCCGACCCGGGGTGGGGCTGGAGCGCGATCTGGTGCGCCAGTTAGTGCTGTCGAAAACCGTTTTCCTATCTTTCTTTGACAAGTACCGGGTTTGGGCAGTGTTGGAGGAACGAGGCGGTGAACAAATTTTGGCGCCCGCCCTGGCCAAGCCGGCGACCATATATCCGTGAGGATCGTGAGGACACTGGCCGCGTCGGCGAAAAAATCAAAAAGTGCAACATTAACACGAGCAACGCAGCCTTCATACCGGACAACCGTCAAGCCCCGGAGCAAGCTGAACGGGTCGCTCGGGTTGGCGTATCAGCTCGGGTGGCGGCGTGATGCGGCGTGAGCCGGGCACGTCACGGGATCGGTGAAGCCTTGCTTGACGCGAAACGCTGCTGCCGTGAGGACATGTGAGGACGTACCGGGCGCGCAAGCGAATGGCCGTTGGTTTTTGTTCACATCCGCATTTCCGTCGGGGCTCCCCGAGCAAATTCCCTTTGAAACGTATTGAATAATACATAATAATACGACGACAACACAAGAATGCTATACAGTAGCAATGCGATGCAACAGACCATCAGCACGAGCCTTGTGTACGTAGTCGTACTTGTTGTCGGAAAGTCTCCCTTCGCCTTATATTTGGCTGGAGCAGGAGCAGGAGCAGGAGCAGCGGCGGGAGCAGCAGGAGCAGCAGAAGCAGCAAGCAGCGAGCAGCGAGCAGGGAGCAGTAGCAGCGCCAGCAGCTGTGGCAACAGCAAAGGCGGCAGCATGCGGCAGCAAGCAGCACCAGCACCAGCAGCAGCAGCAGCAGGAGCAGCGGCAGCAGTATTACCAGGAGCAGCAGCGGCAGCAGGAGCAGCAGCAGGAGCAGGAACAGGAACAGGAGCAGCATGAGCAGGAGGCAATCGCAGTCACAATCGCAGCCGCAGTGGTTGTCGCTGTCGCAGTAGCACTAACAGGAGCAGTAATAACAGCACGGGTAGGAATTAAAGCAGGCCCCCGACACCTTTTTGCTGTTCAACGCGGTCCCTGTGCTTGTCGCCGGAATCCAGGGCTAGGCTACGGAAGTGCAGGAAGGCATGTCAGGGCATGCGGCCGGCGAGCGAAGGAGGGCCGATGGTTCGGCGAGAAGGTCGCTGAGGAGAGAAAGATCTTGTACTAAGAGTAGTGGTGGTAGTCAACTACTACTACTACTACTACTACTACTACTACCACTACTACTACGACGACGACTACTACGACGACGACAGCGACGACGAGCAAGCAACAGTCCCGAAACAACTGTCTACCCGATCAGTATGTGCAAGTGAACATATGAACGACTCTTTGCATTACCGTACAACCGAGCATGAGGCTCCAGGCCCGAGGCTATAGAACGTTGAGCCTGACAAGCATTGGACACGAAAGTGATGTGCGGAAATAGCGCAGCAGGTGTGCGCCGCAGACCCACGGGCAGAAACAGTAAATGACAGTAGTCGCTCAACAGGCGGAATACTGCCCATCTTGCCTCCAATCCTCAAAGAGGGGGCAAGCATGTAGGAAAGTTTGTTCGCCATCCCCGCATAGGAACGGCTGCAACTCCACCCATCAACAATCACGACATTTTGCCACCAGCAACACAACCCTTTCAGCGTGTCATATGTTACCGCTACAGCTAATGTTGCCATGGCGTACACGGTATTTCCATTACGACCGGCACTGCAACCACAACCACAAGCGATGAGTTATTACTACCTTTATTTACTACTAGTCGTTGGGCCGCTGGCTGCTGACATTTTTGGCCCTTGCATTCGAATATTACTAAAATTATTACGACGACAACCTCTACGACCACTACTACTACTAATACTACTACTAATCCTACTACTAATACTACCACTAATACTACTACTAATACTACGACCACTACGAAGACTACGACGACAACTATGACTACCGCTGATTATTGGTGGTAGTAGTAGTAGAGTAGTAGTAGTAGTAGTAGTAGTAGTAGTAGTAGTAGTACTAGTACTAGTACTAGTACTAGTACTAGTACTAGTACTAGTACTAGTACTAGTAGTAGTAGTAGAGGACTAGGAGTAAGTAGTAGTAGTAGTAGTAGTAGTAGTAGTAGCAGCAGCAGCATGCATTGCATTGCGGACGACACTATCCATGTGCTCGACGAGGGAGGACAGTCATATCAGGAGTAGTACCCGTAGTAGCAGTAGTCGCCGTCGTCGTAGTGGTAGTCGTAGTGGTAGTAGTAGTGGTAGTAGTGGTGTGGTCGTGGTCGTGGCTATTACTACCGATAAGAATACCATGACGACGACATGATGACATTGAATGCAACTGCCAGGAGTGTCCGTGCTTCATGTGGCAACCCAGTCAAGCCTCAAATCCTGGCATTGGGTGTAGTGCGGCCTTGCGTACTGACGGCCGGGGACATGTACACCCGCAGAATGATAGCCGGTTCTTCATCGGTTCTCTCCGTCCCAAGTCTGTTATGCAAAAGCGTTCGCTGACTTCTACTTCCTTCCGTGGACCCATCGCGAATCTTTCACGGACACCTTGGTTCACATGAGCGTTGATCAATATTATTGTTTCTGGAAATGGTTTCTTCGCGGATTATTACTTTCCTTTCGCGGGACTTTCGCCCTCACTTTCGCGCAACATGTTTGAGGTGGTAGTAGTAGCAATATTAGCAGTAGCAGTAGCAGGAGCAGGAGCAGGAGCAGCAGCAGCAGTAGCAGTAGCAGTAGAAGTAGCAGTAGCAGTAGCAGTAGCAGTAGCCAGGCTGCAAAAGCCGACTCCAAGTCGTGCATGGCCTTCAAAAGACGGGGCGTTTCGCGCAACTATATCGGATCTTTCGCGCTGGACCTACTATGATTTCACAAAAATGATACCTTCTGACGTTGATGCTGCGTGCACATGAGAAAGACCTATCCTTGAAGCGCAGAGGCCCTGAATGAAAGGCACGACCATCCCCGCCACCTCCCACAACTTGTGGACTGGCAGCCGGGCGATTTGGCTTGTGGTAATTATATTCGGCATGGCCGGACAGCGAGTTTGCGACCTGTATGCCTACGGACTGGTACAGCATATACCTCACAAGTCCTCTACTGCCCAAATCTATTACGCAACAACTTTCGCGGNCAGCGAGTTTGCGACCTGTATGCCTACGGACTGGTACAGCATATACCTCACAAGTCCTCTACTGCCCAAATCTATTACGCAACAACTTTCGCGGGTTTTTACTTTCCTTTCGCGGACCCTTCGCGGATCTTTCGCGGACACATGTTAAAGCCATTTTATGTAAATGCCAACACAAGGACCTTTAGATCAATGCTCACATCTTGAACCGGGTTTTGCGTATATCCGAAAACAACGACCTTTAGATCAATGCTCCGCACTGCAAAAGGTCCTCAATCAACTGTTCATCGGGCTTGCCAGCCGAATCCTTGGAATTCAGCATGGTTTCGCGACCCTGACACAACGTTTCAAACCTGACGAAACGGGCAAAGAGTTCGGGCAGGTTCTCAGTTCCAGTGGCCGCCAGGACGCATTAATCGCACCAGTGGCATATTTGGTCAGGCGTCTGGCGTTCCGGCACCCCTGCTCCCCCCAATGGTATGGTCTGGTTTCGGTGGCGGGGAGGGGGGGTGGCGGCCAGGGGTCACAGACAAGGCCAGGGTCGTACGCAAGCCCTACGCAAGCCATAAACCGTATCACGTAGCGAGTAGCTCGTGCTCCTGTTCTTAGTAACCTTGACCAGTACTTTAAACCCTACACCCAACCCTAAACACTGCCTGAATGCAGGCTCTACTAAGCCTAATGCGGAACAAAAACCGTCAACCCTAACGAACATACACCCCAAACCCTCCCTAAGCCCTTGTCGACTCGAAGCCTTATACCGTTTAACCCTAAACCCTGCACCACTAAACCCAAACCACAAAAGCTTAAGGCTTTAGCTAAACCCAAAACCCACAACCACCGAACAAAGGGAAGAAGGACCCCACACCCCACCGCGCAGGGGGGGGGCATCCTAGACCATAGACGATGGAGGGGCGGGGGGTCAAAGAGGCCGCGGAGCGCATGACCATATACGCTTGTTCCAATGGCGCTGGATGCGCTGGGGCCCGACAATTGCTTGTCGTACAACGGATTAGACCAAATCTACACTTCGTAATCATGCTTTGATAAGCCACAACATCTCGTCGCGGCAGTTGCGAAAATGTCAGCTCTCCAGATCTGCAGGGAGCAGCAGCGCAGCAGCGTTGGAGTTTCGCAGCTTTGTGCCCACTTCGAAGGCCTGAAGTAGCTTTTATATTGAATTGTAGATCTGCACGAGTGCGGCACCTGCAGAAGTGTAAAGCTTTACTTGCTGGGCTATTGCTCACGGCTCAAATCTTTGGAAGCTCTGATGCCCGCGAGTGGGGTTCGTCAGTGCAATGAAGCGACACTTCAAGCGTACACGAATGAACGCGTGAGAAAGCACAGCGGTAGGTATTCAGGCGCACCTCCCAACACATCCAAAAACTTTGCCTGTAATTTCGACAGAGTACCATACTAGACTATTTCATTGGTCATGCTGCATGTGGCCCCATCTTTGTCAAAGAGGGACATTGAGACGATGAGTATGCTTACCTCTCGAGCACACTGACTTGCCCATCTGCGGCAGGGCAAAACTGTCCGCATTGCTTGACAAGCCTGTGCTTAATCAACATGCATTTGACACATGATAGTACATGCATTGCACGATACTGCACGCTTCCAACCCAAAACCCATGGGGGTCACATGTCATGTCACTCCACAGCGGGGACAGGCAAGCTGACAAACGATCATGTGGTTAATATGGTTGCCGCGCCGTTCTTCAACTTTGAAGTTGCACTCTTGTACACAATACGGGAAATCAAGCATGGCAGAAACAGCCGACTCACAAGCATCTCCAGTGCGTCCACGATTGCCACTGTCATTGCACCGGTGATAGGGGCCACGCTTGCTTTAACCATAGGCCCCCGCAGGTTGGGATCAAAGGTGGTAAAACCTCGCACTCCACCAGCAGACCCTCGCTGCACAAAAGCTCCTCGCCAACATGAGCCCGACGTCAAGACCCAAGCCTCCAGCAGCATGGACGCGCTTGAAGGCTTCCTGAAACGCCTCCGACGCTGCACATCGCAGCACATGCATCCCTTGGATATGCAAACAGCAGGATCGCGCCTGCTCCATGCTCGCGTCCTCCAAAGTGATGGCCTCAAAATCGCAATTCTGTCTTGTTCGAGCCTTAACCACTCGCTTGCAGTTTTGGCGGAGGCCGCCGATCGTGGGCTTGCAGTTCTATGTCTTTGTGCACAGAAACCACGAACTAGTTGATTACAAGCTCCACAGACCTCCCTTGTGTCTCTGGAATCCGTAGAATCATATTAGAGTTGCAAGATCAGCATACTATTTGTGCATGTTGCCTGCATGCATTGCCTGTTTCGGGCATCGGGCATCAGAACCGCAGTCTAGTCCATCCCTCCAGGTTGACTCTTGCACATCAAACCTCCTGGCATTGCGGGTCGCGGGATGTGGCTTGGGATCGTCGCCATCGTAGTTTGAGACAGTTGAAGTTTGACAATACATGTCAGTAACATCTATGACACGTCATGTTCGGATCTTGTAGGCGGTGTTGCCAGTCAGTCGCAACCCCAACAACATGTTCCCACCTGTGTCTGCATTGTCTGCGACATGGTTCGTGCTGCCCCAAAACTGCATCCATGGAGTCTCTTGCGAGAACCGGCCCTTGTTTCCTGCACACATGTGTCATCCAGCTAACATGCGACGTGCAAAATGCAAGGATCTACTATGACACACACCCCTGCTGTTGTGTGGTATACACGTTTTTCGGGGAGCTCAACAAAACTCCTGATCTAGTTTTGATGTGGCATGTAGACATGCAGCTTGCAATCCTTGTGCATGCACCTAAAGCCTGTATGGCCGTCAATATGCCTCACTGCTGAGATTGATGCCCCCATGCTGACATGGACAGCTCCGAACGACCTTGCTGCCAATGCATTGCCGACGGTCCTGCAATCGAAACTTTTGCAATCCATGACATGTCTCACAAAAAGCCCTGCAATGCAGCCAGCTGCCATTGAATGTCGCGCATCTTACCAGTTTTCGGTGCATGCTCATGGACAGCACTGCCATAACACTACTTTTGCCTACGACGAAACTCGTCCGCAAAAATTCCGCAACAGTACCACGTAGCCGTCCTAGCTGTTAACGTTCGGTCAGCAGCATTGTCCTTAAAGAACCTGGGTCTCTGTCGCAGGGAACTGGCACTGCGTGCACAATCCATCGATGAGGCCCCTGCGCATAGCGAACATCAGTTCCTGGCGGTTTGCTCACCTGGCCCACAGTAACGTCATGAAATTCATCGTTGTAATCCAATGTAGTTCAAATCGGATTGGATGCTGATCTTATCCTCTGTTGCGAAAGAATCATCACGGATGTCCTGAACCTGCTCGGATCGTCGACTTAAGGCACAATTCGCCACCCCTCCCCCCCCCCGTGACCGGCTTAAACCGGATATAAACGCCAGCTGAAACCATGGGTTTTGATTGTATACTAGAGACGTAAGTATATCGTGGTTGCACTCTACCGACGTATCTCTGTACGTGCTCAATGCACGTGTAGAACCTTTCGTCTCGCCGCATCGTCATTGCTTGGGCTTTCTTGAATTTTCAATACGATCGACTTCTCGTAAAGCCAATGGACTGGATCACGAAGGTTGAATCCTGAATATAGTTGTGTCACGCTCAGCATGATCAAGAAACCAACATACGTATCTCGGTACGTACTCAATGCACGTGTATAACCTTTTGTTTCGCCTCATCCTCATTGACTGGGCTTTCTTGAATTTTCAATGCGATCGACTTCTCATGGAAATATAGTTGCGTCACGGTTGCATGCACAGCGTGATACACCAAGAAACCAAACATAGATGAGACGCGGTTCTGACCATCGACATTGACATTGCTCCGTACGCCTTCAAACGCGGGTCCGGAACCTTTCGTTTGGTTCTCTCATCATCGTTTGGGCTTTCCTGACTTTACCTGTGAACCATTTCACATAAAACTATTGGATTGATTCACTAGGGTAGAATCCTGACAATAGCACAGTTGTCAAAAACAAGCTGTACGCCACTGACATCTACCCGAACGTCTCCAATGCACATTTTAGCTATTTGTTTCAACTTCCTGGTCTTTGTCTGAGCTGTCTTGTACTTATAATCGGAAACACTGTGGCTTCAACAATCAGAAACCCACCGGCGCTAACCAGGCCTTGAGAGCAGTCTCGAAGGGGACTGCCTGCAAGCTGCACAACAACCCATTGCTCCTTTGTGGGACTTCAACATAAGATCATGGAACATAGGAGTGCTGACCTACGGACATGTGGCAGACAGACAAGCTCACGAACAACTGAAAGTCACAGCGGCATTCTAACGAATTTTCGTTCTTGGCACTTACGCAAGGATCGAGTGCGGACTCCATATCAGCCAATATTCTGCGACCTCCGTCCGGGACAGACGATGGGATTCATCACCCGAAGCCGGAACGGAGTGCGTCGCACGGCCTTCGCCTTAGGCAAGACCGGCATGCGTTTCTTCGCAGGTGTGCGACTAGAGGTTGACGAACATGCAGTAGCCGCCTTCTGCGACTGCTTTGCAGATCGCACTGATGCAGCTTGCTTGACAACAGTTAAGCTTGCCTTCTGGGGAGGTTTCCCCTGAACACGGAGGCTCTTACACCATGTAGTCCATTCCTTTGAAGGAAGGATGCTTCGCACGTTACCGTGAAGGGCTCTAGGAGCAAGCTCGCCTTGGGCGACTTGCCTTTGCATAGGTCTATACAAGGCTTGGTTGCGCAGCAGCAACTTCAAGAAATGAAAGAAGCGAAGTTTCAGGAGGAAGCCCGCCTTGTGTATCATGGCCTGCAGCAAAGAGTTTTCAGCAACAGATCGCACCGACATGATTGCCATGCTTGCTAATGCAATCAAGTCACCGTTTCCCGAAACCACACATTAACTTCATGGTGCAGACTTTCATTAGACGTTGTACGGCGGCTTGGCAGGAGCACTAGCTCTTGCCGATTAATGGAATGGCGATATCTGGCGTCGTTGAGAAGCCATCGGAACTTGGCAAGGCTGGCGGCGTTCACGATGAGCCGATGCAGCGAAGCTCCTGTAAAGGTGACTTTACGAAGTTCTTCTCGAAAGAATGAAAAGTGTGCCACCAAGGCTTGGAGGAAGTCAACTTCCGTCGGCCACGGAGTGTCAGGATCCAGTGTCTCTAGCACCGCTCTCGCTGCGTTTTCGGACATATCCGGCTCTAAAAGACAATCTCTCATGGATCTGACAGCCTGCGGCGCTGATCCTAGAGTGCCTCCATTGTATAACTCGCCCCAAGATGCCTGCGTGCGAGAAGAGTGCCACTTGCGAAACTTGTTCTTGATGACAGCAAGCCATCTGCTCCATCTGCTCCCCGCGGTCCGGCGGTTTTTCATGTTTTGGTCGTAGACCATAACAATATGCATGGCATCCAGCGATAAACTCTGCAGATTTGGCAGTACTTCTTTCAAGGTCTGAAACATCTCCGCAGAGGGAGCATCAGATGCCACATGCAACACCTGCGCACGTTGCGCGTTTGTAAACCTGCTTTTCAATCCATCTGCCAGAATGCGTGACTTCTCAGATCTGATCCCACACAGCGCCAACGCTGCGCCAGTGCGGCCACGACATGTCATGGTTCTGTACGCAGCTTCGTCCTGTGGGATAATGGCCTGGGACCGGGACCGAGTCGACACAGAAGAGTGGAAGTTTGCCTGGCCTATAATCTTTAAATTGATCTTAAACGTCGCATCCAGGCTGATGTACCTAAATTCTTCAGCTTCTGCACATCGGTCCATGAGCGTTGCCGTATATGCTTCAAGGAGAGGTGACCCCATGAGGTCTTCAAGGACATTCATCCAGAAGCCATTGTTGCCACGCGGAATAGCCGATGCCAGCTTTCCATCGTCCCTCCTGCGCTTTTCCAGGAAATATGCCTGTATCTTGTGTAGAGGAATGCATCAGCGAAGCCATGATCGTAGAACAGGCTACCCACTCTGCGTAAACCCGTAGCCTTTGTTATAGATCGAATATTGACAAACTCAGGCCCGTCTGAGTGAAAGACACAGCGAAGGGACTTATCGATAAAGCTGCGATTACGCGGCATGTTGCGCTTGACGGTCTTCCGCAGAAGCTCGCTGGCCCTAGCCAGAAAGGTCGGTTGCGGCGTCCGATCATGAAGGCGGTCATGATCATACCGCGCCGCCACGACCCGCAACTGCTTGGTCCCAGCCGGACAGAAGCGCTTCGCTTCCGTATGTTGGTTTTGCAAATGTTCCACCAAGCATCGACGCCGCTCGAACTGTCTCCAAGGGCAACACGGACAGGAAATAAATTTCCAGCTTGTGTCTGTATTGCACGGATTGCCGCCGTCACTTCATCACAGAGCAGCCTGCGTAGCTCTGCGCCGACGTCAACCTCGCCGTCATTCTGTGGGTCTTGGTGCTGTCGGATAGAGGCAGGTCGTTTTTTGACTGAAGACACAGAAGAGGACCCGGCCAGAAGATCAAGAAACCAGACCTCTAAATCGTCGAGGTTTGGATCTTCCGAAACAATACCAAAACAGAACGTTTGTTTCGTGCCGTGGTATGACTCGAGTAGATCCATCAGCTGTGCCATAGTGAGTGCCCTCATAGACCTTGCCTGCGCGCATAACGAGAATGTTGTCGTTCGTGACAACCTTGACCCCCAGACAAAAGGATGACTCTGGCAGTTCGAGATGTAGAAGGAAATCCTTGGTGATGTCTAGCGCGCACGCATGCCGCGGGACCAGGTATAGATCCCCACAGCCGCGCCAGTCCGAATAAATGTGTGTCGGCCTTTGCGTTCGACGGCGATTCCTTTCGCAGACGAGCGATAACCTGCTTTAAGTCCGCGCCGAGAAAAGTCATCGCAGCTGGAATCGAGTTCGGCATGGCAGTCAAGAGTTCACGGTAGGCTCCCAAACCTGCACCAACTCCACTCTCTTTAAGCTTGTTGGACAGGCACACGTCAAAGGAAGGCAATGTCTTATCTTTAATCGCCACCTCGAAACGCGTGTTTCGCTGCACTGCTTCTTGCAAGGCCAAGATCACGCTCTTTCCTGTTGCCGTCTCGATTGACTTCATCATAGAAGTGCTAAGCAGAAGACCATCAAAATGATAGGAGACATGACCATCGAAGCCATGTTGCTGCACCTCTTCGAGCATGACCCTGCCGGAGTCCACCAAGCCGCAAAAATGCTAGCTTCCGGCCAGTTATTCTTGGAATGACGTCGTAGTTGACCGTATCTGCGAACATGCTAACCAACGCAAGCGTCGGCTTGTACTCGATAGAGCTTTCAAGAAAGTCATGCCCTGCTTGGTCAACTTTTGGAACTTATCAGGCGATGCTCCGTTAGCCACCTCCATAAGAATTTGTTTCCCAAGAGCTTCATTGCACTTCAGATGAGCAGAACACACAGTCGCTCGGCCGTTTGCGACAGCACGCCACGAGGGTATGGCAAAGTCTGCGGGTTTGACCAAGTCAAACAACTGAACCACAATAGTGAACATAGAAGCCGTCACGTCGTAGTCTGTGGTATCTGGACAGCAGATGGACCGTGTCAGACGACATACGTTCTGAGCTCCAACATCTGATACAAAACGGCGACATCGAAGATCCATAGAGTAGAAGTACGATCGCTGTATGGTCACATTCTGGTCGCTCGCATCGGGCAAGTCTAGCCTTGCATCCTGGATCTCCCGGTACAGCGTGCGTTCCTTGTTCACCATATCCTCGAGTGGCTGCGAGAGTTTCGTATCATCGACGTCAGCATTCGTGTTTCTTTTGGGGGCACCCTTCTTCTTGGAAGGACCTTGCGCTCTTTTTCTATAAAGTTGAGCCAACGTCTTCAGGTTCAGGCTTCTGGAAGAAGTCGGCGCCAAACGAGAGCAATCGACATTGTATTCTTCCGTGAAGACGAGGTTTTGGTCGTGCTTCAACGGCACAACATCACCGAGTGCCTTTTAACACGAGTAAGTTGGAAGGAAGATCGTGGTTTGGCCAACCTTTGGCAACGTAGTCGGGGCTGAAGTCATCTTGCCCTCGTTGGCCATCTTCTCAATGACATTCTGCACCTCCTGCTTGTTGACATTGAACACGAACTTGGATTTGGCAGTCTTCAACTGGTTCAGTGTGAACCAGTCCTTGCGCTCATCACACAGCCACTGACGGATCTGTTGAACAGTCTGCTTTTCTTCTTCTCGGTGAGCGGCGATCATGCCCTGAGCTTGAGAGACGTCTTGCTTACTTCTACCAGTCTCGCCTGAAGGCTCTCTTGGCATGAGAGATTCCAGAATTTCCTGCGCCGGATCGGCTGTTGCCGTTTCATCCGGAGTCAGACCACAACTGCGCCGCACGGTCGCCAGAGTCAAACCACCGTCACCGCCACGAACAACATACTTTTCCGGGACATCACGACATTGGAAAGCGGTACGACTTCGTGCGTAGTTCCACAAGCAACGTAGTGTCACCACACAGGCAGGCCTGTCCCTTAAGAAATCCTTTAAGGTGGGATCGCGCGGGAAAATCCCATGCGTTGCAGCTAGTTCCTGCTTGCCGGCTACGCGGGCCGCATCCACGAAGATGCTTTTGTACTTGCATACTGCCGACCGCCGAAACATGGAGTTCAAGGTCTCTTCTGTGACTCCTGAGAACCTGCCCAGTAGAGAGGACTCTAAGTTACAGCCGAACATCAACGAAGCATCACAGTATTACGTCGCTGCTGACGTTATGGCATGGTTAACTCAATCTGCAACTGAGCAACCTGGGAGCAGTGTTCAGCTCGAATCTTTTCCATCCACGTAATTCCACCAGTGCCGTGTGCATGGCGTACGGCAGACGCTCCGGCACCTTGTCGGCGGAAATGTGCTTTTTGTAAATGTCCTCTCTCATTGGACGTCGGGAGCCCTGCACGCTTTCCTGTCCGGTTACGACAATTTTCCCAACGAGGTTGGCCGCTTGCTTCCGCATCTCCTGTCTGGATACGCTTTACTGGACTCAGATACAAGCATATCGTACAACCACTATTATATCTTCTTGTCTTACAGTTCTATGGATATGTCCCGATCTGTTCATTTTCGTGCCTCGTCCACAAAGTAGATGTTCATGTCCAGACAAGTGTGGTATTCTCCGCGAATGGCTTCCAAATGCGCCGTCTGGAGACTTTGACCCACGCCACCTGAGCCGATACCCCAGAAGGCACGGTCCGCGTTCTCACCGCGCAAGGCGAGAGTGAAGGAGGCCATGAAGACCTCGAAGGCATCCGCGGTGCCCCAGTAGGTAGTCTGGCAGAACAGGTGTACTCTTTCCCTCACGTGATCCGCAACCGGATCCAGCATTCTGCGCGGAAGGTAGACATAGACATTGTTGGATGCTGTTTTGGGAACTGCCTGCAATCCATCATCAGTGAAAATGTAGGAGGCATCGGTTGTGCAAAAGCTGAATGTCGAGAGAACACCACTCAATGTAGTACTTGATGAGACTATCATTGAGCAAGGAGGTTCGCCTGGGAGGTTTCACTGAGAAACAAATAAACTAAATAGAACTAGTATACTATGTATTCAACACGAAGCGTTTTTCACGGTTTACAGGAAACAAGCGGCAACTTCACATAGAGCTTGCCGATTGTGTTGGCCATTGCCACCGTCCAATGAATGCCGGCGTTGCCACGCTCTTCGGCCCTATCGCCTTCCTCCCGATTGCTTCCTTTTGATGGCATGCGGCAAATAGCCGCTTTTTCGCAGGCAGCGAGACGGATGTCGCAGCGACTAGAGCGTCTTTCCAGCAAATCTTGAGACGCCTGCAGAATGCCTTCATTGTTCCGTAGGACAGATGACTCAAACAGCGCATATAAGCCTTCCAGCTGGATCAGAAACTAGGAGCAGGAGTAGGAGTAGATGGAGGAGCAAGAGAGCAGGAGCAGGAGCAAAGGAGTAGTAGTAGTAGTCGTCGTAGTGGTAGTGGTAGTGGTAGTGGTGGTGGTGGTGGTGGTAGTGGTCGTGGTCGTGGTCGTGGTGGTGGTGGGGGTGGTGGTGGTGGTGGTCGTGGTGGTCGTGGTGGTCGTGGTGGTACCGGTGGTAGAGGCGGCAATGGCGGTAGTGGTGGTAGTCGTGGTAAGTGGTAGCAGTGGCAACAGTGGCAGTAGTGGCTGTAGGGGTACTAGTGGTAGTAGTGGTAGTAGTTGTAGTAGTTGTAGCAGTGGAAGGAATAGTTGTAGTAGCAGCAGCAGTAGTAGCAGTAGTAGCAGTAGCAGTAGTAGCAGCAGCAGCAGTAGCAGTACCAGCAGCAGTACCACAGTAGCAGTAGCAGTAGTACTAGTACTAG
Organism: Symbiodinium sp. clade A Y106; assembly: GCA_003297005.1. Taxonomy (NCBI): domain Eukaryota; class Dinophyceae; order Suessiales; family Symbiodiniaceae; genus Symbiodinium; species Symbiodinium sp. clade A. The sequence continues at coordinate 43,101 of BGNK01001235.1, read as the reverse complement.
TACTAGTACTAGCACTAGTACTAGTAGTCGTCGTGGTGTGGTGGTAGTGGTAGTGGTAGTTGTAAGTGGTAATGGTAGTGGCAGTGGGAGTGCTGGTGCTGGTGCTGGTGCTGGTGCTGGGGCTGGGGCTGGGGCTGGGGCTGGGGCTTTGGCTGGGGNGGCCGCGGCCGTGGCAGTAGCAGTGGCAGCGCCAGTGGCAGCGGTACTGGTAGTGGTAGTGGCAGTAGTAGTAGTAGTAGTCGTAGTACTTAGTAGTCGTAGTAGTCGTAGTAGTCGTAGTAGTCGTAGTCGTAGTCGTAGTCGTAGGGCAGGTAGGTAGGTGGGTGTAGCAGTAGTAATAGTAGGTAGTAGGTGGTAGTAGGTAGTAGTCGTAGCGGTGGCGGTGGCGGTAGCGGCAGCGGCAGCGGTAGAGGTCATGGTCGTCGTCGTCGTCGTAGTAGTGGTGGTGCAGCAGCAGAAGTAGCATCAGCAGCATTAATCCACAGTAGGCGGAGAAGCAGCACAGCAGCTGTCGTGGTGGTCGTCGTATAGGAGTGGAGTAGGAGTAGCGTGAGGACACGGCTGTAACAGAGCCCGTTTGTTCAGCAAGGGTTTACAAAGATTGCCGCTGCTTGACGAACAGTCGAATGTCTGTGATTAAATAAAGTCTCCCGAAACGGGGCATAGGGAGCAGCCTGTAACAACGGCAGACATATTGATGGTAACTATTTCAACAATGACAACTGTGGTAAGATCCAACCAACTAACTTTTTGAGCACATGGCCCAATCTCCATATACACCGTGTATAAGAGCATAAGGAGGCATTCGAACAATTGCAAGGCTGCAACGTGTCGCAGGTACAAAGGCCAGCGTGGAAGGGTTCGGCACACGAGGAACCTGAGGCGGGCAAAGCAGTGCCATATTCCGATCAACACCCCGTGGATGTGTTACTGTATACCGGTACCTTTGGATATACAATGCAAATATACGGGAGAATACAGTCATGCTAGCATCATGCTTGGGCCCCTTGCCATAGTCATATCCACCTTCTCAGACTCCAGGGTCTTGTGCAGCTCCTGACAAGACATGCAATGCTGCATAGCACTTGGCTGCGATGGATTTTGACTTCAGGATGCCTCCCCGAACATGTCGGTAGACAGGGCACCGAGGTAGCTGACATCGGCACCAAGCCTGTCACTGACGTTTTTGTGAACAACGCTACGACGTCGCTACGACCCTGACTAAAACATGTCCAACCGGATACCTCAAGGATTCAACTTGGCGCATATCTGCTTTCCGGGAATCACTCATAACTCATAACAATCACACAACAGTCGCACCAGACTCGATGCATCAAGTCATTTCCGCGGCACTGTCGGGCTGTCATAACACTGACGACTCAAGCACTCAGGGGCCTTTTCGCTGCAAGGCACACGTTGAAAGGTGCGCCTGCAACCGGCAGCTTGTCCCAGCTCCATATGAGCGCTTTTGCTACTTGCAGCATTCTTCGGGTATTTGCAAATGCCCCTCAGGGTTGCCTCCTAGGTCACCGTATCGTATGACTTTGCATATTCGCGACTGCAGCTCGTGTTGATGTGGACGCAGACTTTTTGCACGGACCTGCCAACTGCTTGAAATCTAACGGACACGAATTCTTTGGCACACGCATTCGGACCTGGAGCAACAAAAGCTCGGGAAAAGCCTTGCCTAGGTACTAGTAGCTGGAGAACACATTCTAGAATACAAGGTCCGTGGAAAGTGAAAGCTCGGACGAGAGATCTGAGATTCTGCGTCCGCAGATGTCCGCTGCCGCAGCTCAGGAGCTCCGATGGAGCCACGTGGAAGCTCGGACTGACAAGGATGCAGGACACTAGCCTACCAATGCTGACTAGCGATCTTTACCCATCACACCGGCCTGGCGCTGGCAGCTCATCTGGCAAGCTATGCGCCAGCGAACAAGGTCCTGACAAACTTCCTCGAACTGATGCAACACTCACGGAAGGAACTGTGATGACAGGCGGCGGGGGCGAAGGCGCCGAAGGCGTTGCTGCTGCAGGCGTTGCTGCTGAAGGCGTGGCTGCTGGTGCGGGCACCGTCTGGCTGTAGCCAAACATCTTGCGAATCTCTGGAATCTTGGATTTCTGGGCCTGGTAAGCGCGAGATCGTTTGCAGGATCAAAAGCTCACTTTCTCCAGACAATCAAACCAGGACTAGGCAAGAGGCAGCTTTTGTCGCCACAGCTGACTGCGCACCAGCCGTGAGCAAAGCTTGCGCGATGGCAGTCTGCTCCTGCCACACCTGACCGTGATCAGTGGATTCTGAATTAGATATTCACGTCTTATATAAAGACAATATTGAATTCGAGGTTGAATTGATTCAATAATTAAGATTGCGATTTCTAGTTACTCTGATCTTCTATTTTCAGAACCGAGAGTACGGTATTTGATAAAACTCAAAATGCCGGTCCATCGTCATGTCCAGCTCCCACTCTGCTGGGGACCCGGCCGCTCGCGTCAACATATCAACGCCATCTCCATCCGAAGAACTGTCAGGAGGCATTGCAATGCAGCAATCTCGCGACTGGGCAGAATGCTGCAAGCCCGAAGTGGACATGTACGAGTAGAAAGTAGGAAGCCCAGGCATGCAGCCCTGCCCGAGGTTCTTGGCTGTCTTGAGCATTTCTGTGACAACTGCGCCGTGGTTGTATCGTACCTGAAGCTCTGGCGTATCTGGGATTTGCACTGCCTCAAAGGCTTAACACGACCTCAAGTTCATGTAGAGCCAGCGGATCGCCCTGTAAGAATTGAACTCGTTCACTCCTCATGTTTCTGCCGGGGTGCAGCATGGAAAAGCGGTGTGCGGCCGCGGTTGTCTTCCACGTCCGGACTCGCTTTCTTGGTCAAGAGATATAGGGCCGCATCAGTCCGACCATGCACCGCCTCGGGCATACGGCATGCAGCACCGAAGCAGAGTCATCGCCACGCATTCAGTTGGCAGGTACTACTCTTTTGTGCAGCACCGCGTGAAGGAAGTAGAATGGATGTGATCGAACGAGAATGAGAATGGTTAAGTGAAAGCTGAGCTCATCGCAGCATCAGCGAGAGCAGACCACCTGGGCCCGCTTTGCGATGCCTTGGCTGTGGGAGTCAAAGCCCTAAGCTTCGGCGATGAAGCGGCGTCGTCTGCAACTATTTCTCGCTATGGCACATCATCAATATTTGCACCTGCAACCAGGAACAAGCATGGTCCCTCGTCAGTGGCTTCAGTGATACAATGATGCATTCCGATTTCAATTGCGATTGATGCTGTCTCGAACTGGATGTGCCAGCACCTTGATGAATTGCAATCCCTGGCCGAGCCTTGACGAAGCAAATCTTCGATTTTGGTCGTATCGAATTTCCGGCAAGCATCCAAGAAGTCTCGATTAAGAGCATCCTTTTGCTGCTGCGCATCCTCCTCCAATCGGCGGGCCGCCAGCACAGCTGGGTTGACTGGGGGAGTGACAGGGGGAGTGACAGGGGGAGCGGGGGGTGCCGGCGGAGGGGTGGCTTTGGGAGCAGCTTTGGTAGGAGGAGATGGAGCTTTGGAAGGGGCAGCTGGGGCCTTGGCAGGAGATGCCTCTGCTGCTGCCTCTGTCTTCTCCACCGCGTCGTTTGTCGCGGGCTCCTCGACCGGGAGATCTCCCGCCTCTTGGGAAGTGGCCGCCGGGAGGACGGCCAACAACACCGCAATCCTTGTAATCTGCTTAAACATGGCGGCGACTAGTGCCTACAGCTTGTGGCTGCAATTTGAGCCTTTGCACAGGAAGCTCACGTGAGCCACTTGTCAGCCTGCATCCTTGAACACCTCAACCTGCGTCTCGTAGCTTTAGCCTTCTCTTGGAGATCCGATCAGTATGCTGCAAACAGCTTCAAAGACGACGGACGTGCAGTGCAGTCATGTCATGCACATCACTTTCGGCATGCCGCCTCCAGGCCGCGGCAGAAAGGCCTCGTCGGAGAGGGGGATTGTAAAGATAAAATACACTAAAGTACACAGACTGGTCTCCGGCAGCTCTGGGGAGTCTCGGGCTAGGTCCCTACGCCAACAGCTGCGGCCTGCTGGCCATCTGGCAACTTCACGGGCAAGAAGTCGAACAGTGCCTGTGGCAGCATTGCTTCTGGCAGCATTGCTTCTGTACTTAGCACGACGGACTCGAAGATCCTGTGCAAGAACGTGGATTAGGCAATTGAAGTGCCGCTTTTGTCCAGCTTCATTCCTGTAGCAACTGCTGCAAAAACGTGCCGTGTGCTTCATTGCTCCTTGTCCGAGGATGGCGCGTTGAGCGGTATCCCGAACATCAATTAGGTATGGTCAACATATACTATCAACTTTTGTACACCGATAGCTGTAGTAAGTAAAGTAATCCTGAACTGAAGCTGCTGTCGTCTCATGGCGCGGGAGCCGGCTCTGTTGCAGAGCCCAAAGATCAAGTTACAGGTGAAATAAAGTTGGCCGTGACCGTCGTGGACGTGTGATTCTCACACGAACATCTGGACTTGAGCTACTTTCCGTATCGATGAAAAATGCGAAGCCGGGGCATGCAGCTAAGAATCCACGATCAAAATTCTCACTCAAGAGCGAACTGCGGAAGCTGTGGAAATGTCGTTGTTGGATTCGGCTCCTCTTGCTTGGTTTGCGTGCTTGCAAGCACGAACCTAACAAGCAGGGTATGACAAGAAACGCTTTGTTCCTGCCACCGCTGCCCTTTGTGCTGTCGGTCGCGTGCGGGCATGCTTCATTATTCCACTCGAAACTTTACTGTATGTAACAGTCGTAGGAGTAACGCTTCGGGGTAGGAATGGGACAACATGGGTTGTAATGTTGCGTGGAATATATTCACGCAATGCAACTGCAGCAACACTTTGCATCCAACGAACCCATCTCTGCGCAAATTTGCTCTGTGAGGCAAGTGCCTCAAATGCATCTTGCCTCTGGCTATTTTCATTGTTTTTGTACTTCCATGAAACCATGAGGAAAGGGGTTCGCAACAAGCCTGATTCCAGCTGTCGTTTTCAACAACATCAGTTCTGCGCGCATGCTTCACATGGCTGCCTTTTAAAACACAGGAACAACCCAGACAATTTATGAACTAAAAACTCGCTCTCAAAGTCAACCTCAACAGAATAAGCAGCGCGCCGCGGCCATGCGCCTGGAGAGCATCCCTTGAACTCCAGGCACTTTGGCGCGCAGTTTCTGTGCATACCATGTGGTTGGAAAGCATGCCTGACCCTATGGCGGCCTGCTGGGCCACTTTAAATGTGAAACCAAAACCTGTCAGCCAGCTGAAATTGCAGCAGCTGCGCCAGCAGATGCATGAGGTGTTGTGACCCGATCTGTCGCTTCTTCCACCTGGATGCTGCCAGAACGGCTCTTGTCGGTTCTTGCAAACAAAACTTTCCAGTCGCGTGGTGCCAACCAAACTAAGCAAATGGCATTGATAGCCGTCGGGCCAGACTGCTGACGCTTCATCTTGGGCTGTTTCCTGATCAAAGCGGGAATTGCTTGGCTGTCCCGCCNCCCCCCCCCGCTCCGGTAGCAAAAAGTGCATCTTGCAACGCTTCTGTGACAGGTCCCGGTTGACAGTGCCACACACGCAAGCCAGCAAAGCGATTGCATGCCCAAGAACGTCAAGTGGTGGGCTGCAATTTCGAAGAATTTCGTCTTTTCCAGCTTGTATAGCTCACCTTGTGAGGCACTCATGGGCTTCTCAGATTTCAGCTGCCGGCCAACAGAATCTACATAGCCACAAACTGTTGATTGCCATGCACGTCTGTGCTAACGCTCGTTTGCAGCAGGTGCGATCTAGTGGCAGGTGCTCGTGGTTGTGACGGTGGTAGGTGATCGAAAAGGCTCCTGATCAGCGGCAGGGTTCGGATGTGAAGTAATTACAGTAGTCAGTCACACCGACAATGACGACATTCCGATTGGTCCTGTGTGAGAAGGCATTCTGCATTAATCACCGGCGGATCTCCATCCACAACGCACTTCTGTCCTCGGCACGCATTTTACATCAAGAAAAGGACTACCTCTATCCCAAGGCATTTCACGGCTCAATCGTGGACCGTGGCCCCATTAGGGTCCGGACCCATTACATCCTCAACTTTGACAGTCCTTAGTTTCATCAGGGTTTGCAGCGTCATCAGCGAGGCTAAATAAAAGTCTCTCAGGAATGCCAGATCGTACAAGTGTCCCGGAGCAAACGACCCAGGCACATTGTGTGACCTGCAGTCAGGGTTGGAGCGTGTTGGGCTGCAACGTGCGGGACAACTTCGGGGATGGAGGAGCTTCGCTCGATCTGAGGCTGCTTCATCTCCAGCGCAAACGAGATGTTCGCCCGGCAAAATGTCAAGGAACTCTGCACCTCGGCCATTGCGAGATGTTAGCAAGCAGCATTTTGGCAAACATAACAACAACGTATGCTTTCTGACTGTCAGCCGTGTAGCTTTTGCAGACTTGTTTGAGCGCGTCTTTGGACAAGCCTTGCATACCTCGGCTCCCCGGACTCAAGGAGCTCTCTTTCCGAGTGTTTGCACTTGCACGGCGAGCAGGTCTGTTGTGATCGGGGTGCATGGAAGATGGTGCACCTGCTGGAGCACCTTTGCATTCTCCACCTCCTCCTTTAGAGCTGACGGGAGCTCCTTGAGTAAGTTCGCCTGGTGCAAGGCGTGACTCTGTCGCATTTCGATGGCAGGCACGATCTCAGCAAACGCACAGCCTCCTTGGCCATGATCCGCCGGCGGGTGAACTTGTGGTGGAGGTATTCCTCAGACAACAAACACCATTTTCAGTGAAAGTTTACGGAGAAGGGCTTGCGGCATGCTGTCGGTCGCCCATTGTGGCCGCTGAACCTCCCTGCATGCCCAAGTCTCCTTGATCTTCCGCTGTGATGTCTCCTCTACACGAAGTTTGTGGAGGTGCATGCGGATTGCGAACATCTCATCATTGAAGCTCCGGCCGCGCTCACCTCACAGTTGGCGTGGGTGGAGCTAGGCACCATGCGCAAGGCACTGACAACTTGGTTGGGCCATCCAGTCCAAGAAGCTGATTTTGAAGTAGGCTTGCGTCAGGGAGGCAACGGATACGGCAAAAGCAGATAATGCAAAGAACATGAAGCAGAGGACGAAGACACCTCGAGACTATGGGCATTGATGGATGCAACTCATTTCAAGGTACGATGTCTCACAACGACAACCTGGCGCCAGCTGCCCTTCAGCTTTGGATTCGAAATGGGGCGACGAGTCAAGAGCAGGCAAGCTGCGTTCGACGGCGTTCACTGGAGTCACTTCGGCTGGCATTGTTCGCATGACCCCAAGAGTCCAGTAGAAGCAGAAGATGTACTGCTCAAACCTCGGGCCGAAGGGACTTAAGCTCCGGAGAATCTATATTCTGATGAACACCAACAAGAGTAACAACAGCAGCTATATATATATGTATGATACCCCGCCCCCACCTTTTTCCGTCCCTTCCCTCTGCAACGCCTGCTTCCTCCGTGCTTCTTTGCCCTCCCTTCCCCCCCTGCCGCTTTTGCGACATGACTGCAGCGGAAACTTAAACACTCAATCCAAAACCCTGGCCTGGGACAATATTCTATTTGTCTGCATAACCGGCTGCTGGCTGCGGGCACACATAACGGAACTCGGAAACAGCTCCGAGGCGGCTCTCGCGCTAGCCGTTAAATTAGGAATGAGAACAGTAACATTCCAAAATAAATTGAAAATTGAAACATAAACTTTTATTTTTTGGTTTTTGTCACTCGCATCATTATTATTATTAGTAGTTGTTGTTGTAATAGTAAGGGTGAAGGAAGCAGTAGTAGTAGTAGTAGTAGATGGTAGTAGTAGTGGTAGTAGTAGTAGTAGTAGTAGGAGTAAGTAGTAGGAGTAAGTAGTAGTAGTAGGAGTAAGTAGTAGTAGTGGTAGTGGTAGTAGTGGTAGTAGTGGTAGTAGTGGTAGTAGTGGTAGTAGTGGTAGTAGTGGTAGTAGTGGTAGTAGTAGTAGTAGTAGTAATGATACAATAACAATAACACTGAAAACAATACAGTTATATGTACTACTGTATGTACAGTGTACCACATATTGGCAAGTGCCATCCAGGCCGGGGTCCGGGCATGGGCTTTCTTTCATAGGTCCATGGGTCCAGATCTGGGGCATCGCTCCTGGCGCATCCGGCGCTCAGCACATGCCACTCCACGCTGCATGCTAGGCAGGCGGTCAGCAGATCCTGGAGATGGTCGTCCAATGTGGCATTCGATCGAACTGATCTTTCAAAGTCCTCCGACAACTTACAGCTGTCATTCTGCGCAAATAGCACCGAGGCATGAAGACGACAACAGTGGAAAGCTTAGCTCCAGGCGTAGGCATGAAGTCCGTGACGATGCTCTCTCTTGCCCCGACAATCCAGAAGAGGCATGCATTCCAATGGCAAATGCCAACGACTACCAGCAATACGCGGATGAGCATCATCCCCTGCACGATGGCAACTGAACCGATTCGCTTCTCCACCTGTTCCCAAATATCTTTCAGCTTCTTCGCACGAAGCATCTTCATCAAGCGGATTATGCGAATAAATTTCAACCTCAGAATTCCAGACGAGCGCAATCCAAGCCAGAAAACGAAACTGGCGCGGCCTGCGAACTAAGGAAGGACGAAAACGCCAGACGCGCACAGTTTCCGTCCGAGACACACTTTGGCAAGTTTTGCCACGGTGACCATGGGCCCACCACCAGGTCCCACCATGGTGTCGACCTTGGCAGCTAGCATGTGCCAGCTGATGGGCAAGCAAGCGGCGTCGAACGACGGGTCTGCGAAGTATCTACCAGACACGAACTTCTTCGTGCAAAGTCGGGCGGCTATCCGGCTCCAGGGTACTGTGCTGATGAAATCAAGCACAAACCACCCCCTGAGGTATGTAGCGGCAATAATCCGGCGCTCGACAATGAGAGTCTCCTTGCAGGGCATGTCGCTATTGAAACTCCCCTGTCGAGACCTTGCAGGCTGGCATTGCCTTGGCGTCATCAACATCAACATCGTCGCCACGAGGGATGGCCGTGTTAAAGCTTGCGAGGATATCCTTGGCTGTGTTGCATGCAGACAGAGTCACTTACCTGTTTGGCATGCAGGTCGCAACTGCAGAAGGGTAGCTGCACTGAAGGTCATCGTTGTGAGCCAAAACCAAAAGTCATCAAATCCATCTGGGTCATGGCCTTCCGTTGATTAAGAGCTGTAAGGGGTTGTGCCACCTGCTTACTTGCGTCAATTCAGGTTTCGGATCGTTGAGATACTCGACAAAACATATGCACTACATGCGATTTGACCTCCTCAAACGCTTTGGGATTCATTTCGACTCGCACACTCGCACAATGCAGGCACGGCTGGGATTCATTTAGAATCTCACAACTCGAACAGTCCACGCGTGGCTTGGCATGGCAATAGCTACGCCCTACGATGCCCTACGCTTCAGCAGGACAAGTCACTATTCTTGAACGACAGCTGGAAAGGCAGCACCATTGCATCCATCAGGACAACAAGCCTGTCAGCAGTGCAGGAAACAGTTGCAGTTGATACTGCACTTCCAAGAGCCAAGTGAACGTGTTGTCGCCATGTCGGAATGAATTGCTTGATCTGAGGACTGCACATGACGTAAATATCCCACACCAGCTTGCTCGTCCAGCTTGGATCCACAAGGCAAACTTCTCGCGGCGTTTTGAAAGGTACAAGCGCTCCCGCATCATCGGCCTTAGACTGTACGCGGACAATGCTTAAAAACCCTTTGGCCCTGACATTCGGCCATTTGCCAGATCTTCCACCAACTCCGATATCCGTCAATCGCCTAGTGGCCTTTGGTGACGGAGTATCGCCTTCTGATAGCATCACTTGCTCATCGTCCAAAGACCTCTCTTTTTGCACTGAATCGTCGAAGGATCGCTTGTGGTCCTGATCTCCATCATCGGCATCTTTGTTGACAGATCCCTACACTGGATTGCAGCGCAAAGCGATTTCGACTCCGCATTCCTCATCCGCATCTGCGCTCCGATGCCTTACTCCCGGCAAAGAGATCCTCAGCCCAAGCTACGGTTGAAAACGAAGATGCAGAGTAGGCAGACCACAACGGGAACAGGGTTGGGGCGACACGGAGCTTGACAGCCCGGGATCTGATGCTCACCTTTAGCATCCGGTAGAGAATGCGGATCACGATCGGATATGGCCTCGTGCATGCTACGAACATCTACGAACCGACTGTTGTGGATGCAAAACTAGGCCCCGTTGTGGCGCCGTCGCGGTTGTTCCTTCATGTCGCTGCGGCAAGTGTGCTGGCGCTGGCGCTGGCGGCGGTGGGGGCGGGGGATGTTGCCTGTATGTGTTACGAGCCTGAGTTATTAGTATTGCTTCTGAGTCGTTTCGGTGGCTTCGACGGCTTTAACTTTGCTGGGATGAAGTTTTGCACGCCCAAGGTGCCGCAAATAGATGCAAAATGACAGTCAACACTACAGTCAACACTACCAAAACCAAAAAAAAATCGGCAAATTGCACAGTTCGCTCGTTTCAAGAGAAAACTTGGGTGACTGTAGTGTTGACTGTAGTGTTGACTATGGTGTTGACTGAGCGTTGGCTGTCATTTTTAGCATGTATTTGCTCGATTTCGAGCAAAATGCAGTCCTTTTCAGCTTCCTATTGTCGATCACAATGCTGGGTTTTCCAGCATTTCGACAATGTGACTGTAGCAGTAGCGCAGCGCTGGCTATAGATAGACTGAATTGCTGCCCTGTGTGTCCTGAGTCCATAAGGGTGGGTATATATATATATATACAAAGTTGTCTCTGCGATCAGCCTGCTCAGAAAGATGGCTCGACGCAGTTCCATGGCCCTTGCGGGCCTAGTGAGCAAATACAAAGCTCTGTGACACCAAACATCCTGAAGTATTGCTCCAGAGAATAAGCCAGAGTCCATAAGGGTGGGTACGCAGTGTCAGTTTGCAGTTTCTGGACATGACATTGGTAAGAGTGCAAGAGACGCATAAGCACTTCTGCCCCTCGGTGGATGGACGAAATCTTGCACCACCCCTACACGCATACTTCAAACGATTGCGGCTGGCAGCTAGGACTGCTTGAGCGGTGCAAGATTCCGGCCACTGGAGCAGATCCGTCCCCGTAGCCTACACGGCCAATGCTAAGAAGGGGGTGCGGGGATCACTATAAAAGATGTTTCTGACAAGTGGTGCAAGACTTTGTCCATCCACAGGGGCAGAGGCTGCCACAGCCACCAACACCAACAATACAAATTCTGCGCAGGGCGAATCGCGACAGTAATATCTGCCCTTGTTCTCAACTTTACGTTTTGAACCCCTCCTTGCATGAGAGTCACCGAGTGCCCTAGCGGCTGCAGTGACTTTACCAAACATGAGCTCTCTTGAAAAGCTGTCGAATGCGCTGCTGTGCACTACTGTGACGCTCCGAGCCTGTTTGACCTCCTCTTCCAACCTCTGCAAACATCGATTGAGGTCTTCCTCGAATGCAGCGAGGTATGGCTTTGAGACAGGATGATCGATGCGGACACTCATGTTGCTGCAGCCTGCACCACTGAGATGCCGTGGACATCTGCCTTCACTAGGTGCAGGCCGGCTTCGATAATCCCTTTCAGACTTTGCGCGCATTTGGCTTCAAGACGTCCTAATTGCTTGTCCTTGGTGGCATGTCAAGTCGGAGCTGCAAGTTGCCAGATGACACTAGGTCTTAGGTTCGGGCCAAGACAGAAGTCATGCATTTTAGTGACTTTGCCACTTCGTGCACTTCTGCCAGTTCCTGGGCCGGCGAGAGGGACGGAATTCCTACTTGTTACTCTATCAACGTAGCGTAAGCAGCACAGGTGAAGGCGCAACTTTCGAACGACACCGTGCCTCGTGTGCTTTGCTCACATTGGAAGTATCGACCATCGCCGTGATGCATCGAACGGAAAACCAGGCAGTCGCAGAAGGAGGCTTTTGCAAGTCGAGGAAAACTCCTGCTAGTACTGATCTTAGAATCGTGTGGCTAAGTAGCATTTCTGATGGGCTAGCGCCATTGTAGCCGGAGTGCGCTGGATGTTGCTTATGATGTTCAGCACCCCTTCTGCACTCAGCAGCTACGGCAGCCTCCAGGCCCTGTGAGCCATGTGGCTCGCACGAAGACGAAGCTGGCACGAGAACCAACATACGACACAAAACCAAGCAGCACTCGATGGGACAAACACCTGGTCTCTGGGTATGCGTCTGCTACACAGAGCACAGTGACCCGCCTCGCCAACCACACAAAGGCTCTGCCTGCCAAGGACACACTTAGCTGGCCTCGACTCGAACCCATCATGTCCGCAACGTGGGCTTGAGAGTGACATGGAGTACAACAGCTTCGTGCAGCTCAGGTCTGGACGACTTTCCCTCGGCCGACCGCGCCTCCGCGTCTGGTGACAGCACGGGTGTTGTTTGATGGCTTGCCAAAGGCACAACCGGTGCACGCGAACTTACAACCGAGCTTTAAGTGGCCAGCCGTGGTCGATTCCTTCAGGCAGCACTTGAAAGCAAAAGGCGTAGGAGCCTGTGGAAGTGCTGTGCGCTAGGCTCTACCACTTGCTACGGCTCGGAATGCCTGCAGTGATCAGCAGGGGTCTCATGCTGCCCAAGTTTAGCAGCATGGCCAAGTGTTCAGCGATGGTCATTGGATGTCATAGCCAGAGCTAGTGGAGGCGATGGCCGGCGCCTTGTTCACTGCAAAAGCAGATCCCAGTCCCACACCTGACATCGAGAGCATGTGCGCAGTTCGGCCAAGTTTGCATGATGTCCAGAATAGCAACACTTGGACCGCCCGTTGCCTGCTAAGGTCAGGAAGGCACGATGTGACCATGCCTTGCGTCGGAAAGACCCACAAGACCAGCTGCGCTTGCGACACAATGGAAGAAGTGCCAAGCGCCCCACTGGATCTTTAACTGCACCAGCCGTCTGCGAGCCAAATCTGGCAGGGAATGGGGAGAACCGGTCTTGCTAGCTCAGCAATGTCAAGATTCACGCACACACACACACAGAGACTTATCTCTATCGACACTGGTTGAAAGGCTGCCTGCACGCAACCTGCAATGGATGCGCCCGCCAGGCAGCCCGCAGGCCTGTGCCTCCGGTTTGACCACATAGGTTTCCAGGGCTTGGCTTTGTGATGAGTCGCGAACTTGAAGTGTGGCGAGGACGCCAGGCCTCAGATGCTGTGGGTCAACGTCGGAGCCTTGCCAATGACTTGCTGACTAGCTGAGGAAAGAGCTCTGCAGCCTTGCAGCATGATTCTGCAGCTTGTCTCTGGCCCAGCGATACATGCCCTGAACCAGCGGAAGGCATAGATGCCAATGCTTCACTTATGCTGTGCACACACACCGACTACTGAACATGCTGAAGGCATGCGATGCCGACCAAGGCAAGCCCTGCCGCCGAGGTGGTGGACGGCTGCGTGCGGCCCCATGAGCCACAAATGCGGACACCGTCAGCAACTGTGCAGAACCACTCGGCGAAATCTGTGCTTTTTGCACACGTGGGTCGCCATCACCTGATCATTGACAGGTTGCCGGCATTCCGCTAGTTCGTGCATCGTCTGTCAGACTTTTTGGAACGCATGCCTTCCACCTATCCCATTTGCTTACGGCATGCAAACAGGGAGGCCGGCTTGGGCATCTGGTTTGATTCAGGTCACTTCAAACTGGAAAAAATGGGTTCCGTTTGGCTGGATTCGGTTTGAGTTCCGTTTGATCTACACCGGAATGAAATTTCCTCGGCGAGTAGGCAGACATGCATGCCACGTATTATTCATGTAACTTGCTTTCGATTGGGTCGGAGAATCTATTCGCCTAGACTTCATTGGCGTCTCACATGATCGGGCACAGCGGCCCTCCCTGTGGAGCAATTTAGACCTTAAGACGGCTTAGTCTTGTATTCGGACTTGACTGCTTCGGGTTTCCAAACCAGTAGACAAGAAGCAGACAAATGGCCAGTGTATTACACGATTGAATGCGGCCGCGTGGGTGGAGTGCGACAGCACGAGGCCCAACAAAAAGCATAAGGATCTCCTTTTTTCCGTTGGGGTACCAAGCTGTATATGAGAGGGATTCAAGACCCGACCGCCAGACATCCGTATGTTTAAGTGGTCTTTTGGACCCCTTGCAACACCGAACGTTCAGCAATTTTTCACCGCATGCGCAGAGCACGGGCGAGGTCTAGGTCTAGGTCTTGCCCGGGGGTTTGGACCTTGAGCTCTTAGTGTCGTGCATGAGAAAAACTGATGCCGAAAATCCAGGGCCAGGGCCGTCCGGTTGAAATGAAGTAGCGCGCCACCTTCCGGAGGGCAGAAAGGCGGAACAGTGATATCACAAACTGTCGAAGCCACAGTCATGATGTCATTTTCGCCCCTCGGCAAAAGGCTCTCCCCGAAATGCTGCACAGTCCGCAAATAAGCGACTGCGGCAAGTGGCTGAGATGCCCTTGCACATGCACTAAAAGCAGAGTCGCAGCTGAGCTCATCCGGCAACTCCCCTTGTGACATCATGTCGGTCACTAGTGCTGCCGCTTGCTGCCACTTCCCATTGGGGGCAAGTGAAGCAAGAGCTGCATTGAAGCTTGTCTGGTCGGCGCTGTACGGAGTCCTTCGAAGGCAGTACGCGGATCATGACATCCGGCACCAATATGTACACATGCGAGTGCAAGCAGGCGTCAGCAGCCGTAGCAAGTGTAGCGAAGCTTGCCAGAGAGCCACCCGCGCACATGTCAACGTGATGGAGTTGAAAGTGATGGGCGAGGGCAGCAAGCTCAAGCTTGCCAGGCACCGCAGGAGTGCCTGACATTTATGCCGCGTGGACTGAAACATAGCATTGCAACGAGAACGCATTCCGCCAGTTGCGCGCGTTGCATGCAGGGCACCGAAGCAACTGTCCAGCGACATGCGTTCTCACAAGCGCTGATTGCGCTGCTGCAGCTGACCATGTCAGTGCCCAGGCCGCCGGCAGGCATCAGTGACACCGCTGCCAATGCAGCCTGCCACCCTGTAAATGCTGTGCACAACGGCAACTTTTGGCGGGTCAGTCTCTACAGTAGGTGCTACCTAGAAGGAGCCACTCGAAGTGCAGCCAGGCATCGACTGCAGTTTTCCAAGGCACTTACCATGGCGCTGATGCACACTTCATCTGGCCTGATGCCCTTGGAGTCAGTCATGTCTCCCACCACAGCTGCAGCAAATTGCCAAGCAGTCCCCTTCTCGCACGCAGAGACGGTTGCGCTGACGGCGCGCCTCACGAAGCAAAGACCGTCTCATACCGAAAAAATGAGCTCTCAGGATCGAGCATGACGGCCATGTCGCCCAAATCGTGAAGGAGACGAGCGGCAAGCGATACCAAGCACCGTCTTCGGCGGCGGCGTTCAAACGAAGAGCTGCTCGTTGCCACTGTCCCTTCTGCTCCATCGCGTGCAACATCGCAACGTGACCTATGTACAAGACAGTGTGTTTGGAGATTGGCACAACGTCACCGATGTAAGCACAGGATCGAGACAAGAAATCGAAACTTCGAGGGCACCTCCTTCAGTAACCGCGTGAGCTTGCAGGGGCGTTCGTCTGAGCTCTGCAAACAAGGATAGCGCCTTTGTCCAGAGTCCTGCACTGCAGGCTCCTAGATGAGTGAGCCTTACGTGAATCTGGTTCTCCCTACATGAAAGGCAGGCTCTTCAGAGTGCACGACACCCGGTTGGTAACTGACATGATGCACATAATTTGTGTCGACATCAAACACGATTTGTCCTTAGCATGCTTCCGACATGTCTGCTGGCAGAAGCATCCTCGCCGTCCCCAGGCGGTCAATGTGGAATTGAAAGAGATGCTGTCGGCGGGTTCGCGTCGGATGCCTGTGGGGTCGTAGAACAAGACTAACCACACATTACACTCTGACATGTCCCGCGTGGCGGCAGCGAGCGGGCAGAGTTTACTAGGCCATAGCACGCATGTTGCAAAGCCAGCAAGTAGCTGCTGCCCATAAGGCTCCTCGAGACAGTGCAGAGAGAACCTCAGATCAGCAAGCTGACAGGTGAACCATACCTAGTGCTGAATGCCAGCTCGACAAAGCTGAAGTCATGTGCAGTGTGAGGCTGGGAAGCTGTGTTAGAGCTGACAACATCGAGGGCAATCGCTGCACTGGAAGCAACAGCAGCAGCCAGGGACCACTTGCCAGCAACGTCAAGGGCACTCAGCATTGTGTTGTAGGTAACCGTGTTTGGGTCGGCCATGTGGAGTGTTGTGGAAAGAAACCTTAGTCAATGACTTTGGTGGGACAGCCAAGTTGAACAGCCTCCGGGTCGGAAATGCCAAGCATCCTCCAAATACCTGAACATCGTCCTGTCTACATACACGCACACTTCTTTGCGACCTTCTTTGCGAACAGACTCTACATACGCCTGGAAACCAGACTAGAGCCAGAGAAACATATGTAGCGTCTTCACTTTTGATGACGGCCGCTGCGGCTACTTGCCCAGCTTTGGGGTCACCGGAAAGACTGAGGCAGGAATTCAGCATGTAAACGGCTGTCCGAGAAGCATGTCAGCTGCCTGCTTCCATTGCCAAAGCCGGCAGCCTCAGAATCGCTGCTGGACTGCGCCAGGATATGAAAGCTCTGAAAACGGAAAGTAGCCAATGATAGTTTTGGCGATAGCTTTTCGACATAGAAGGCTCGAAACAGACCGAGGGGCATGAGATAGCTGCATTGTGGTGAAATATGTTCAGCTGAACTCGACCACGCTGCAGTACACGCAAGACATAACCTTGACTGGTGCCGAGTGAAATAGCTTCGACGACGTCTACAGGCCTACAGTTGGTCTTCGAAAGAAACTGATGCAGATTGCAAAGCAATTCCACCTGGATCTTGTGTTGCTTGACTGCATACCGGGATCAACGCCGTTGCCAACTTTGGGCGTTGCCGCAAAATTGCAAACCTTGGGTTGAATAGACCTCAAACAGAGACTTGGACTGAGACCTAGTGACACGCTTGCATGCGGCGAAGCAGCTTTGGACGAAGTATGGCCTCCGGGTCAAACGTCAGCTCATCGGCCATCCCATAAGCAAGCAGCCGGCAAGACGATCAACCCGTCACAAATTTTGCAGCGCCACACACTTGAGCATGCCATGAAAAAGATTCCGTTATGCATCCACTGCCTGTGCTGCAACCTCAACTTGCGATCGTGCGCCTGTCCATAGAGCTTGTGCTCCGAAGACGCGTCGAAAATGCTACTGCCTCTGCTGGAACAACTTCTGCGACTTCTTCAGGTGCAGAAGCAGCACAGCAGACATCGCAGAAGCCAAGCCTACTCGCATGGACGAAAGCGGCTTCTTGAAAGCTAGCGCCTAACAGGGCACACAGAAACATCGGTCAACTAGTCAGCTTGCTCTCTGTCTAAGTTCATGGCCACCCCGCGACTGAGCAGCAACTGCGCGCCCCACACATCTCCGCCTCAAGCCAAAACACCAGCAGAAGAGTGCCTAAACTCGTAATGCTGTGTGTGACGCGTGGGCGCAAACCTTGGGGGAGACCCAGACCCTTTGCAACAAGGGACTTGTGATTCGGAGGCATGTGGATAAAACCATGATTGGAACTCAGAGTGCACCCCCCAGCAACCACATGCCCGCTATCAAAAACAGAAAGGCGCGGGGCCCGTATAAGGGTCCTTCATTCTGGTAGTTGTCAAATTTATGGTCCCTTTTTGGGTACCCTAAATAATAGGTGCCGTATTACAATAGGGACCCAAAAAGGGACCATAATTTTGACAACCACCCATTCAGGTGTCTGAGCTGTAGGCGCTCAAGGAGGCGGATGACCGCAGCATTGATCCGAGCAGCCTTTGGCCTTGCATGGCTTTGTTGCCAACACTTGACATCGGTCACAACATAAGCTTGCCAAGGCCCTGGCTTGGTCTTGATATCGAAAAAATTGATGATGTTGCAAATTCGTATCCTGGCACCGGCGAGTCTTTCGAAGTCAAGTCCTGCCTGGTTTTGACACCGGCCTCACATCATCGAAGCCAGCCTCTCTCAATCGAACTGCCTCGCAGATTGAGTCCCGCTTCGGAAAAACTCAAGAGACACTCTCAATTCAGAGCACCTCTAGGTCAGCTGTGATCGCTGAGTAGAACATCTTCTGCTTTGTGTCTACAGTGTAGTAATACCTGCATCCGGTGCAGGTCTGCAAGTGCACTGCCCCGTTCGACAGTTCGTACATGATGGCGCACGATCTGTCGAAGCTGGCCAACCCAATCCTTCTTTCCAGCCTAGTACGGTTTAGCCCAGGTGCCTTGAATCTCGTTTGACTAAAGCCAGATTGGAAACCCAGAGAAGCTGCTAAGCAAGCAGCCAGGACTGCACTGCTGGTCGGCTGGTTTCTCGGAAAGCCTGCCGCATTGCCTGAGGCAGCAGGATCACCCAGAACGTGGGGCAGACAAACGACACGTAGTGCTGTCGCTGCTGCTAGTAGCAACACGACACGCCGGCTGCCCCGCCGAATCATTGCACGCAGCAGCATTTCTCACAACATCTAGCGACCACAATGACGATGCTTGACATCTTCTTGGGTCAAGGTAGTGTAAGGTGGAGCGTGAGATGGTGGGGCCAGCAGCTTCATCGAGACTACCGGGCATAACTTTGCGCAACTACTGCTTTCGTGCGCATGGGTACACCCGCGTACACATACACATATACATATATATATATATACAATTATGTGTATGTGTATGTGTATATATAAATACATACATACATGCATACATACATATGTGTATATACATATACATATGCACACATATATATATGTGTGTGTATACATATTACATATGTATATGTACTTATTTATCTATTTGCTTAATCAGTAGCAATCGTAGGTAGGACGTAAAAAAGGTGGGAAGTAGTAGCCGTCGGCAGTGGGTCGTATAGGGTTGTGGGTAGTAGGTATGGCAGGTAGTCGTAGAAGTAGTAGTAGTTTTGTCACTCGCATGGCACGCCTGTGACAGCTCCGCGAGGTCAGTAGTAGTAGTAGTAGTAGTAGTAGTAGTAGTAGTCGTGGTGGTGGTGGTGGTGGTAGTAGTAGTAGCAGCAGTGGTGGTGGTGGTGGTGGTGGTGGGGGTGGTGGTGGTGGTGGTGGTTTTTTTCCCTCTCGCATTGCGTGGTGGTGGTGGTTTTGCCTCCTGCATGGCTGAGTACGCGAAGCAGGGCAAATGTTGCCATAGTATAGTGAATATTACAATCTGTCGTATTTTACGACAGGTGGTGGTGGTGGTGGTAGTTTTGTCACCCACATGGCACGCCGTTGACAGCTCCGCTGGTAGCAGTAGTAGTAGTAGTAGCAGTAGTAAGTAGTGACGACGATAATAACAGTAGCAGCAGTAGCAGTAGCAGCAGCAGCAGTGGGAGCAGTAGTAGTGGCAGCTGCAGGAGTAGTAACAACAGTAGCAGTTGCAGTAGCAAGAGCAGGAGAAGTGGTGGTGGTAGCAGTAGTAGTAGTAGTAGTAGCAATAATAGTAACAATAATCGTGGTAGTGAGAATAGCTGAATAGCAACAGCAGCAACAATAGCAATACTGGCAATAATCGTAGTCGCAATAATCGTCAGTATGAAGAAAAAGCATAGTGAACATTAGTAATCATAGTGAGCCTAGTAATATAACTGCAATCATCGTAACAATGATAACAGTGTTGAGAATAGTGATAGCAATAACAGCAGTAATCGTAAGAGTCATAGTCATAGCACTAGTACGAGTAATAGTTTCACGAAGGCATATTTAGCTAGGCAGATGGCCTTTCATATAAATTATGACTCAAGGAGCTTTAGATCAACTACCATTTATGAATTTACTTACACATAAGGCAGCAGGCCCAGTGAAACAGGTATGCTGCGATGAATTTGCCCGGCCGAAACACCTCACACTGCAAGTAGGCCTTTGCCAAGTCACCAACGGCTGAGAAGCGACATTCAGGCCCATTGAAAGCACGGCTGGATTGCTAAACACAATGTGGCCATGAACAGTCTGACTTCTCAGTGAAACTTATGCAGCTGCAGCAAAGCAGCCGCAAAACTGCTGGGCTCCCCGAATATGCAAATCTCAGGGGCACACCTGCACAAGTAGCACGATGCTGCATGAGGGGTTGTCTGGAAATTGGTGGCCCTTCGCAACACCATACTCTTCACCTGCCAGTTGGCTTACCAAGCCCCCTTGTAGCCGCCACTACTCAAAAACAACGTACCTGGCAGATCTGCGCGAACTTCAGTCCTCCCACTTGACCAGGTTCCCGTCCTGCAGCACCCCGTACTTGGTCGACTTGACTCGACTCACAGCACGCTCAACTGCGGCAGTGAGGCCTCAAACAAGCCAGTCTTTGTCCTGTGGCTGGCTGCCGTATACCTGCATGCGCCGTGATCTCAGGATGCGCACGCAGCCTTGAGAGTCTGTTCGCGGGCGCACCTGCCACGGCCATGACGCTTTCCGTTCCGCCATTCGCCGTTGTAGCTCCTGCTGCTCATGGTGAGGATCTGGGGCTTCCGGCAATGCAAGGGCTGCACTGGGCTCGTAGGGTCCTTCCGTCTGGCCAGCGGAATACACCGGTGCCTTGGAATGAACAGTCGCTCAGCTGTCCGTGCGGCACGAGAAGGCGTAGCAAGATCCCCACCATCGCCATATTAGACTGCCCAGTCCGCCCAGCCATGACCGACTGCAGTTCAGAGCCGCGCCGTGCTTGACATCCTCGAAGAAGTCGCCTGTGCTAACCCAGTGCAAAGCACGACAGGTTGCACATTCAACAGTCGTGTCGTTTCCAGCGACTCCCAACAAGCGCCCCTTGCCTTCGTAGCTGCGACCATCGCCATAGCTGAACGACCCCTTGCCTGAGCACGTGTGCATACACTATCATACACTAACTCGTCTTGCTGGCGCTTAAAATCGCTGTCTGACTATTAAGCTTGGATATGATATTATGGGCGAATAGGACTTGCAGCTTTCTCAGTCCGAAGCCGTGCATCGTGTTCCTCTCCCACCTTAGCACAGGAAATTTGCTAAGGTCTCAACCCCCTGAGCTGTCAGGTGCCAGGCGCTCCAACGTTCTGAGTCGAGGACTGACCAGTGTAAGCGCGCCCATCAGACCAGTTGTACGTTCCAGTGCCGCTCCTGACACCACGCATGAAGTCCATTCCATTCCGATGGATTGCAAGTGCTTTCTGCCGATCACGCTCTCCAAGTCTGCGACATGTTGTTGGACTCAAAAGTACCATCGTACTTTGAGCCATCTGGCCACCTTGCTGCTGCGTGAACCGCGGCATGTGCAAGCTTGTCTCCGCACGAAGTGTACAAGCATGCCATCCCTTAGATGCCGACAAGTACAAACCGTGACCTGGGTCTCTGTGTGAAAGTTTCTGCTCTTTTCTGCTGGTTGTGGACGGACTGATCCACTTATCATGGGCAAGCCCTAGCAGAATGGAACTTGCAGTATCTGACAGTCAGAGAATCAGCCGGGGCGGTTGCCGTGCTTCATGCCTTGGAAATAGCTGCCCTGGAAGCGGCTTCCGTCTGGCCATACCTGTCTGCTCCCAGGAGCCATGAGAAGGAGTGCAGGCCAGGCAGGCCGCGCCTCCACTCCCTCTCCGTGATGCTTGTCACACGCAAACTGCCCGGTGTACTTGGAGCCATCGATCTTAGAGAAGACAGATCAATCCACTACATCTGGGATCCGACTGTAATTGGTCAGCGGCATACATGGCAACGCCGTAGCCGTGCTGCATGTCATCGAGAAAGTTGCCCTCGTACCTAGCAAAACGCCAACCCTTTCAGGAGGCTCCAGCTTTCTAATCGTGGCGGGGCGTGCCAATCTCCTGCAGCATGGTGAAACTTCCCCATGCCCTGAGCTTTGTCCTGTGCGCCAAGTCAACGCGAAGTTTGCCTTCGTGTGCATTCAACTGTTGTGCCCGACTCTCCTTCACCCACTGCCCGGTGTATGAAGCTCCGTCGGGCCATTTTTGTATCTCAGCAAAAATTGACAGTGAAGCAAACACGAAGTTGCATGCAAAAGCTCAGCCTATTTCTAGCGCGTCGTAGGTCTGTACGGGGTGATACTGAACATTCGCAGTACAAGCACGGAAGATGGCAGGAGCCCTGAATCAAATTCTTTAACCGGATCCAAGGTGGAATGCTTTCCGCGACTGGTCATGCAGCTTGACTCACAGAAATCTATCTGTGTGCTCGCGCCCCATACCCTTCTCTTGCTGGTCCAACCCACTGACCTCGCAAAACAGTCGTTGTGAAGCACACATTCAGTTGGCAGGAGAGCGACATGGACTGCAGTGCCTTCATAGACAGCACCATTCGGCAACCTCAGCAGGCTACAGCAAAGTGCAGTTCTGCAGGGGAACAGCTCTGAAAATCTGCCGGGTAACTCGTGAGGTGGACGCTGTTGACGCTCGCTCTCGGGGTCGGCCTGCTAGCACAGGAAGGCTCGGGCGAAGTTTCTTTAGACAACATCACTCCAGTGGCCACTCTGTCTAGGACCCGGGCGGTTCGGGCCAGAATTCCCTCACAGAGAAATGAACATCGAGGGCTGAGAAAAGGAAGGAAACTAGCCCAGCACAGTTGCGTGGTTTTCACCTGAGGGCACCGCCCAACTTGACTGAGAAGCTCCCATTGTCTATGTCGGCCACACCTTCGGCGCAACTCGGGAAGTTCAATGTTTTTTTTGCCTCCTGCGTGGCTGTCGAGCGAAGCAGGGAGTTAGGTTTGACTCCTGTTCAATGTTCAATTCGGCCTATTTAGCAGCCGACGATCCCCACCCTTTCCCCACGTGCAGAATTTCGATCCGTGCCCCAAAAGTGTGATACGCCCTGTGACAGTTTTGGTGGTGGCAAGCGGCGGCAAGTGAATTAATGTCTCCGAAAATGTTGCGCTCTCGCAACTCGGACTCTGCCAGACGAGCATCGCTCACCGCTCACTATCGAGATCCATGCACTTGTGCCCGAAGTACAACGTGCGACAGGAATCCTTGTACGATAATCCAGATACTAAGTACATTCAAGGGATTCTGGTGTTCATGATCCTTTTGGCTCTCTCCGCCAGCCTCGCGGCGCCAAAGCGGCCCAAGGAGCTATGTGCAACGATGAGACACTACCTTTCAGAACTGAGAATGACAGATATCCTTCTGTGTTCTATGTTGCTTGCCCTTCTTGCGAGGCTCGAGCCAATTTGCGGCACTCTTCTTTGAATGGCCAGGCAGGGATACCCAAATTGAATATTGAATGCAAGTGGAGGCCCATTCGCATCCGACTGTCTCTCACGGTTGCAGAAATCGCCTCAAAGACGCGCTGAAACTTGACCTTGCAAGGATGGCGTATGCTAGACGGCCTGCATTGAGACTTTCAGAGCATGTCCACAGGACTTGCATCATCTTGCAAAAGATGCCGACAAGAAAGCCATGGCTCGCTTGAAGGCCACTACACTTTGCAGGAGCATTCGACCAAGAGACATGTGCTGTCACTTCAGCATTGCCCTATTGCCGTACGGTCGGTTAGGCATGGTTAGACTACCGCACTACGGCTCAGCAGGCACACAAGCTTCGAAAGAAAGCTGAATGTGCAAAACTGGGCTCGCATCCGTGCACCAGGATCTTGACATCAAAGCTACCAACTCTGATAGATGAGATGCCTCACGACACGATGTGGCTGCACAGGTTCGCCAAGGCAACGACGTGGTTGTTCGTGCTGGAAACAACATTCCTTGGCATGCTTCAGCACATATCCCTTGCTGGATCGGCACCGGTGAAAACGCATGGCCCAGACTAGCCCAGCACATCCCAGTACTCAATGCTGCCGAGATGCATGACGTTTTTCGTGAGCTGGCTAAGCCTCGGCAACTTGACTACTGCGCAGGAAACTTCGTGGCCCTAATGATGCCAGGTAAAGGGCTCACTGACAGCATCGAGCAATCCTACGAAGTAGAGCATAGCATAGCTTGGAACCCGGACATCGCCATGATGTCCTCGCATGGATTCACCCTTCCCCCATCCATTACATGGCCAAGGCTCAACATGCATGAGGTGCTCCCTCAACAAAAGCAGGAAGTTGCTGAGCACGCATTCCGAGACTGACAGTGTGCTTCAGAGTCGAAGGCGTCGCGACAAATTCAAACTTTATCTGCAAACCCATGCCAGGCATCCCTGAAGCCACGCAAATCTCAAGAACATCAGCTGATTTTGAAACAAGGATGCAGTAAGCAGTAAGCACCCCGACGCGAATTTCATCTCATCCATCCGTGCATCCCTCCATCCCTCCAGCCATCCGCTACCCATCTATTGCACAACCAATATCCATCCATAAGCCAAGCAAGAATGCAAGCAACCAACCAGGCATGCAGGTTATGTTGGCTGCATTGGTTCGTTCTCTTGGAGTCATGACATGTGTTCAACGGGCATTTTTACTGCAGTCAACAGCGTGCGGCTTGCTCCCATGTCGTGCTGTTGCACACTTCGAAAGCGATGCCGTGTGCCTTTACGCGTGCGCACATACATATGTATGTACATGTTTTATGTATACAGAAATACATATACACATATATATATATTCATTTATGTTTATATTTGTATATAAACATGCATTACATATTGATTCAGCTTCGTGTTTGTTTCGTCATCTGTTTTAAGATTTGGGCTCGAAGAGTTTGAGGGCTTTGAGAAAAAACGTATGCCCCTGCACTGACAATGACCGACAACGTGAAATTCGCCGATGGCTTCGGGCCTAAACCCCCCAACCTATAACCGTTATTTAGAACATCCCACAACCCTAAGGCCTAAAACTTCAAAT
Source organism: Symbiodinium sp. clade A Y106 (assembly GCA_003297005.1). Taxonomy (NCBI): domain Eukaryota; class Dinophyceae; order Suessiales; family Symbiodiniaceae; genus Symbiodinium; species Symbiodinium sp. clade A. The sequence continues at coordinate 18,217 of BGNK01001235.1, read as the reverse complement.
AAATCCTAACTCCTAAGCCTGCCCCGAACCACAAAGCCTAATCAAGCCGTTGTTTTCTAACCCTTTTGAACAGAACAAAGCGAACTTTGTCTTCGATGCGGGGACCTGTCTCTCAGATCGGAGCTCCGGGAAATTATGCACTTCTGCGTTTACCTAGTGACCTAGTGTTGGTGACGATACCCTTCAGGTAATCGTAAGTAGTAGTATAGGGGCAGTGCAAGCATCTCTCTTCAGCTCTCCAGCTGCTTTGCCCGGAAAAAACATCGGACCCTGCAGAGAACACTGGCTAGATTTGATATTCAATATCAATAAGTGTTTCCTAAGTTAAAGAGAAGCCAAACAAACACAACACAAAGCAACAATCAACAACAAGCAACAGCAACAAACAAAACAAAACAATCAAATCTACAGGCTTGCACACGAACAAAGCAAAACAACTCAAAGACACATTTAAAACATAGTTAAAGCGGAACCGCAGAAAGCAAAAGCAAACACAAAAAACAACGAGACCTCTCCAGATAATTCCGGCGTCGCGAAAACCTCACTTAAATTGTGCCATCCATCAAAAATCAATCCTCCATCTGGAAAACACCCTTCACGATGCTCTGTGGAAAACCCTGCCTGCCTCATGGGACTTCTGTTGATGTCATTTTTTCTGGACTTCATGTTGACCTGGGGTTGGAGGACGCAAAGTCCTCTGTCTTTTTCTTGACATTGCAGTGAGTTAGTGATTGGAGCTCGTGCCGCATGGTGCAACAAACTACGCTTGGAAACACCTGAAAGCCTAGCAGCCTAGCACTTAGCTTACAATCCCTAAAACTGCCACGTTCGAAACTAACAGACAGCTGGCCGGGGCCGGGGCCGGGGCCGAAACTCTCACGATTATACATACAGCAGCCGTGCGGACGGAAGCATCCCAATCGATTTGGCAGCTGCTCACCAGTCTGTCCTCCGCACTGAGTCCAGGCAAACGCGGGATGGATGAGAGTGTCCTGGACATCGGTGCTTCACTGTATAGAAACTCCAGTTCTGCCACCATCATCAGGCGCATCATCCAACACGCGATCGCCATCCTCGTCGGCATCGCCATCATCCTCTTCCAAGTCATCACGAGGAAGGACGAAAGAAGAACAAAACTGCCGCGGAAGGCGAAGCAGAAAGTAGAAACAACATTAGAACAACGACGCCGGCAACGAGAAGAGTAGCACGAATGCGGATGTGACATAGCAGAAGTCATAACAAAAGATCATGGGAGAAGAGAACATGCTTTGTAAAACATCCGTCTTGCTGCAGTTCGGTTGGATTGAACTGGTGAGAATCTGAGCACGGGACCCCCAGCCTTAGAAGACAGCCCTGTTGAAACCAGTGACTTTTGAAAAAACTGCGCTCGAAGAGATACAACTTCAAGGCAACAGCCCATCCAAGGCCAATGCCGATGACGGCCAAGTCAAACACGGGCTCCCATCTTCGCAGCATCTCGGTCAGGACATGACAGGGGAGAAAGCACAGGAAGTCGATCGGCAAATGGGCACAGATAACAAAATGGGTAACTGCATGAATTACAAAATTTCATTAATGAAATGCATGATGATCAAACATTTACATGCAAAGTGATATCATAGACATCTATCAAAATCTATTCATACTTCCTTAGGGACTTAGAGTGGGCAAACATCGAGAAGCCTTGCTGGCCACCAACACAATCTTCGAAGCATGCTGCTGTCTGGACCGCCGGAGAACCCAGCAAAAATCTCCGAAACCCGGGTCTCGCCATAGATACCCGAGATACACGTACCAGGATTTTCGCCAATCACCCAAACCCGAGCTATCAGCTCACGGAGCTCAGCCGAGACGTGCAGGACTTCGAGAAGTGGGAAGCCTCCACCTACAAAACCCAACCTCGCGCAGTCCTCTCTCTCACACACATTTTGTTTTTTGAATTTCTTGTCAGGGCTGCTACGGACACAATGGACACATACCAGGCATGCTACCTGGCGGTGCTCATGGAAAACCGCCGAGCCGAATGCTCGAAAGCATTCAACATTGCACGGTCATGAAACAAAACACATGGCCTCACCAACCTCCAAAGCCGTCATGGAGCAGCTGCCCAGAACAAACCTTGGCCAACTACATCTCATCTGTATAATCAAATCCAGGTGGCCGCACCCTGCTTTATCCTACGCTTGCCGTCCATGCAACGCGACATGCAACAAGCGCGGCAGCAGACAGCTTGACTGGATCATGGACATCGCTCACAAGTCCAAAGCTTGTGTACAAGATCTAACCATGCAGTCAATAACGCAAGTACAAACCTCTCGCGAGCGGCAAATGCGGCGTATGCAAGCAGAAGGAATGTGACCTTTTCGTGACTGGCATGCACTTGGTGTGTCGCGCATCATCCCGCGAGCCACACCCGAAGCAACTGGCACCAGCCCAGCTGGAAGGATGATATCGAATCGATAAGAAACATAAGTCTGGTGTTCTGCAGCAAGGGCTGCTCACTCATCTGTTTCTGTGCCACTCTCCTGGCACAGAAGGGGGGTTTGCATAGCAAGACTCGCAGCTGCGAAAAGCATCTCTAGACTCTCAGTGAGCCAACTCAACTACACCTCCCAAAGCCGTACTCTAGCCGAAGACATGCAGCGGCACAGCGGAGCATCGTGAAGGTGAGAATACCCAAATCCTCGAGAGGGCCTCGGTCTCGTTCGTGTCCGCTTCTGAGCCAGAATCATTGGCGTTCAAAGGGTCCACCATTCCTCAGTGAAGTGAACCCGAATAAGAGATCTTGAAAGGAAAGCCGCGTTGCATCAGAACATACCACAACTGCACCTGCGAGGCTCCGAAGAGGCTGACCATCTCATCGCCACGCCGGGCATCCACTGAACGCTGTGATGGGATCACCTGTACCAAGCTTGAACATGATGCTGTGGAGAACCAAATTAAGCATGCTCATCGCATAGGTTGTCTTCAGTTCGAGCAGCCGGAAGTCTCGAGGAGCGGCCGCCGGGAAGAGAAGCCTTGTGACCAACGCGCTTCCGCTTTATAATCTGAGTCTTCAAAAGCAGTTCTGTGAAATTGCAGCGCAGACACGGAAGACGCCTTCCTCTCAACAGCGGCGAAGTCCGCCTCGTCGGCATCAAGCAATTAACTGGCAAATCATATGCACCTTATTGCTTACTGGCTTAAGGCTTCTTCGCTTCACATAGTAAGCATCCGGTCTCCTGTGATGCCAGGGCAGGGCTTCTTCCGGGTGCAGTGCAAAGCCGACAAGGCTCGGTGGCAATCCCGTCCAGTGTCACCCAAATCAAACGAGGCCAAGACTATCAGCTGAGGAAGGGCGCCCCCATTCCTAGGCAAGAGTCGAGTAGAGCTCATTGTTGCAAAGGCCGCAATGCTCAGACGTGTGCTCCGTTGCATTTGACCCGTGCCGGCCAAGCATCATTTTGGCGCTGTCCGGAGCCAAGGCTTTGGACAGAACCTGACGGCCCACCCTAGATCTCGCAACAGCGAAGGCAATGGCGACTGGTGCTCAGACCGCTCGGTGCCGGACTCGATATTTTATGTGGTGTAGGCAGCGCCAGACTGCGTCATGGTGGATGTGCATTGGCTTGGCCTTGCCTGCTAGCAGGTGCACTGGAAAGACGTAGACGTTCCAGCAGTCAGAAGGTGCACCATCTCGCTGCCAATACTAGACGAAGATATTGTAGGGCCTTCCATCGGGATTCCCAAACACCTTCGGTGCGACAACTATGCAGGACACTGCACGATCACCCGTCGCGCGTTGCTGAGTCTACAGTGCATGGACAAGGGCTGCGGCCACGTCTATCCTTCGATGTAGATCTAAGTGATCTAAGCCTCTGGCTTCAGCAACACTTTGGTCGTGCCCCCTCGGCTATGCGCAAGTAACATCAAGTAACCCTTTCAACCGAAAGAAGTTGCACGAGTCTCGCTGAGCTGTTCTTGAAGTAGACTATAGCGTTTCAAGACTCGCTTGACGGATCAATGCCGTGTCATACTTGTAGGAACTTTTTGTGCGGCGCTGTTACAGCTCATGGTTGCACTTCGTCCACGCATGCAGCATGCCACCAAGCCGCCGAAAAAGAGCAGAAAAAAGACCTGAGGCGAAGGAGAATAGCTTTCGCAGGACCGCCGGCGAAAGGAGATTCCTGTTCAACTTTGAGACAAGCAACTATGATCAGAATTGTAGCATTGCGGAGGGTATCCCTGGTGCCAGGTGAACCCTCATCGACCCACGGCTCTAGCTCCAGCGTAAGGACCAAAGCTATTCCTGAGCAGATCTCGAACACAGCAGCTGACAAGGACACCGCAAAAGCTGACGAAGCTTGCAACACAGCAAGTCATTGTCGTTTGGCTCTTCGGCTGTTCACCATTTCATGCTCGTACATTATCATTAGCATCTTCTTAGTGCAGCGCTCAAGCCATGCGCATCACTTGAATGCACGGCCTTCAATCCAAGGTGCCCCCACGCAAGCCAGCGTGCCACATCATGAAGATCTGCAGGACATTGCACACTACACGAGGCATGGCTACATTCACAAACCCAGATAGGAAGATGTTCTGCAAGGACCGTGGTGAGATCGGGCCTTCTTCCAGTTCAATCTTAGACTCTTCTCCCAGCTCAAGGAGTGGCCAGCCACAGACTGCAGGCAGAATTGCTCCGATGTTGAGTAAGCAACAAGCACGGCCACTCAGCACCCGCGGCCTTGCAACCGTTTGTTAGCAGTGCAAGCGGCAACACCTTCGCTCGCACTGATCGAACTACCACAGTTGTACTCCCGAGGATGTGGCGGCAGCTGCTCTTCCGAGAAGGCAGAAGGCGATGACGAGACTTCCGAAGACAAGGCCTCGACTTACCCGAGGCCCAAGGGAATTAGAGTGCAGAAGCTGGTATTGTTGGATGGCTTGCAGGATGCAAGCCCCACCTCTGCGATCGCAGTACACGGCCGTGATGCCAACGAAAAGGAAAACGACCTTTGCAGGCAAATGTTGCGAAGCACCGATACATATTTGTTACAGGAAGCCCGTTGAACCGAAGCGAACCGCAAAGAACCGAGCCGGCACGAACCGCGAATAGAACGAACCGAACTACGCCACATACCGAACCAGAACCGCGAGCTCTTCATGGACTTGAGGGTGCCAACCTACACATTGAAAACCTCATGATTCAAAATGACTTATGGCACCGCGTTTTAACATCCGAATTTTCAGGCAGCTGAACAGGTTTTTGCACTACCCCTGTGAAGGATTCGCCGGGGCCGCCTATTGAAGGCTTACTGTTTTTCAAAAGCTGGAGCTATAGGTCATGGCCTGACCACTCCCAAATGATGAGCCGAAGAGCACAGAAACTACGTGGTTCATCATTTTAGCCAGGCCCAGTTCTGGGCCTAGAAATGCTGCCTGAACTTTCGAGCGTGGGGTTTGGGCCTGGGAAAGCTGGAAGCAAAAATGGGATAGGGCAAAGCCGCCAAAAAGTAGATACTACAGACAGGACAAAGGCAAGTTCTCAAAGTTGGGCACAGCCAAGCCGGTCCTTTGCCACTTGCCACAAATACAAGAAGAGGTACCTGGTTTGGCATCTCTTTGTGGACACCACCCTCCGCGCTGGAGGTTGGGGTTCATCCTCGAACCGCCGAACCGGCGAAACCGTGTGCCCAACGAACCGCTCGATCCCGAACCGAACCGCACGCGAATCGAACCGCCACGGAGCAGTTCACTGGAACCTAACCGAATGGAACCCCGAGTTCCCTGTCACTTTCTGCGTAAGAAGGTGGCCATGTCGGCTAGAGTGGCTGCCTGCTTCAGAGCAAAAGCACCTCGGATTTAAACATGATCGACCAATGTTCGTGCCACCCGTCTCCAGAGATTCTGCATGCCTTGCGTGTGCCCCATTACGTTTGCCAAGGCAGGCCACTGGCTACAACTTCTTAACAGGGCAAGGTGCAGAACATGGTGGCCTCTGCGGAGAACTGCTCCCTTGCGAAAGCGCTAGCAAACATAGAAGCGAACAGCACGGTGATAATCCCTGACATCGAGCACCTCGAACAGGGTTCTTGGGGGAGAAGTCTGCAAGGTGTTTCAAGACAGAACTTCGCTTACAGGAAAACCAAACGGTGCTCCATGCAGACACGGCGCACTCGCTCCGCAAAGCAGTAGATGAAAAAGCTGGACACAAAAACGAACAGTACACAAGGAGAGGTCTGGTCCGCCAAACCTGATCACAGAGTGCGCAGCGCAGTCGCCACATGGCTCCCTTCCATAAGGCTCAGTGGCTTGCAATCTGCTGATGTTCCAAGTTGAGGTTCTAAGGCTGGCACGACAGAAGCGAGTAGTCAGCCTCGACAGGCTCGGGGCCCGGATTGTGGGATTCGCAAGCGCTGGCTTTCTCGCTGTCGCTCTCGCCCTCTCTCTCTTTGCTTTGCCTTGCTTGGGGCTTGGGGCAGGCTCTTTCTCTGTTCTCTCTCCCCAGGCTCGGGACGGGTCAGATTTTCGGGCAGGAAGATGACATGCTTTCCGGGGCCAGCACTAGCATGTGGGAGTGATCAACCGGTTTGAAGGCTGAGGCCAAAAAGCATGCGAAATGATGACCTTCTTCTAACTTCAATTTGACAGCGGCTTCAGTCCCAGGGAACGGCAGTCGGTACGGCGTGCCTAGATCTGCAGCCACGGCACATGAGCACAAAGCCCAGAGCGATACCCAGCCCGACAGAGCCGAAGAGCAGCAAGGCAGTCTGGGATCCAATGCCTGGGAGAGGTCCACACCACCATTCACTCGTCCGCCGCTTCAAGGCCCGCGCGACCACTGACTTGGCCAACGCTCAGGTCCTCGAAACTCTCGGAACCTTAAAGAAGAAACAGTGCGAGAAAACCACGGCGAATTCCCCGCAGCGGAGCTCCAAAGCTTATGTGCTTAGTATACATTCCAGTTGGACCGCACAGTCAGTCCAAGATTCTGTTCAGGACGCGAAATAATACGATGGCAACTGCATCGTTGACCTGAGTGCGGATCGGGTCTCAGTATGTGGCATGGCACCCACGGCTTGAATTGCGCGACATGAATCATCCACAAGAGGTCAGCCAACTCAGACGGTAGCAGGACATTGAAGCAGCTAAGGGTCTTTACAGTCTCACTATCCACTGTGCTCTAGGATTCGCATGATTTGCTGCTAACAATAAGCAATAAGAAGGATATTGAGTCCCGAGGCTGCGACCCTTCACCCACAAGCTAAGCTTAGCAGTGTACTTCCCTAGCCTAACGCTCGCTCACACGCGCACGCACACACACACACACACACCCGCATCCACGCATTCGCTCACTCACTCACTCACTCATCCACTTACTTGTACACCGATCCTGATATGCCCAGTTGGCGAGCTTCGGTCGGATCTCTCTTTAGAAAACCTCTGGTCTGTATGCAGGGATGAGTGCTCTATACGTAAAGTTCTTGACTTGGACACATGCTTGCATTATAATGGTAATACTAACAATGACAGTAATAATACTAATTATGATAGTATTAACAACGAAGAATAATGAGAATGGTTGGCCCTGTGCGGGTGCACAAGGGTGATCAGACCCTTGTGGCGTGACAGTCCCCACTTTTGCCACCGTTTTCCGTGGCCTTCGCCTGCGGGCTTGGTCAGTTCTTAGGGCGAGTTTCTTTATTATTATTATTATTATTTCTATTATTGTTGGTATTATTACTGTTGTTATCATTAGTATTATTACTATTACTATTTTTTACCCCTATAAGGCAAGCTCAAAGGTCGTGCAACGAAGTCCTTCCTTTTGACCGCCCTTTGGTTTGGACTTCAAATCCGTCCGCTCCTGACATTTATGGATTTACTTGTCGAGGGCCGATCTGCCATGGAGAATCAGGTGCACATGGCCAAGGAGAATGTTGTGCCTAGTTCCAAATAGCGGAGAGGCGAGAACGGCTTGCTCTGACCAACTTTTCAACCCCTCAGCGGCGAACTGCAAGGATTTTGTCACACGCTGGACCTCCTTTAAGCTCGTCTCGGCTTGCTGAAGGACCTGCCATGCAGCAGGGAAGGAGAATCAATCTCCTCAGCCCTCAGGGGTGGGTCGAGCGGGATCAAAAATCTTTCATCCTTGCGCCAAAATGGCACGGATGAGCTTCCCTTCCCTCCCCCCCGGGTCATGTCATGACGCTCGCAATTGTTACTGTGGCATTTACATGCCTTCTCAACAATTGCTCACTTCTAACATATGTGTCCCTCCCAACCCGCCCAGCTTTTCTCAAGAAAAGGATGGAAGCATGCTGCACTGACCTCTACAGTCAGGTGCACCCTGGTTCCCAGGCCTGTGCTGCTGCAGATGATTGGGGTGCGCCAAGCCAGCCCCGGACCTGCCATGCAGCAGGGAAGGAGAATCAATCTCCTCAGCCCACACTTCCGAGGGCGAGTGAAGGGGGCACCGCAACACTTTCTCACTTAGCGAACTCCTGCAAGCATCCAGCTGCTGTGCATTGTCTGCACCCTTCGGGGAGCGTCCGCAGCAACGTCAAGCCTGTTCGTCCTCTGTACTCGCAGCCACACGAAGTGAACGATTCGTCCCTAACTGCATGGACGACAGAGCTCGCCCAATTGACAACGAAACGGGGCAGAAAATGCCTCTGAAACTCAACGCTCCAAGCATCTTTGACCTCTTCCTGTGTCTGCTTCAGGTCTTTGACCAATGACAGAATGTCATCCTCTCTCTGCTCAAACGTACCCAACAGTTGGGTGACTCGCGGCTCCAAAGCTTTCGTGACTTGATCTTCGATAACCTCTTTGAGGTGAGCATACGTCCCATCCTGACTAGACAAAGCCGTAGCAGTCTGTACTTGAACTTCTTCGACTGTAACATTTTGCAGGCTAGAAGGCAACCACTTCTCTGAGCCTTCCAACGGCGCGTCTCTCAAGTAGCGCAACACCGTGTTACTGCCCCAGCGACAGAACAGCTGAATACGATAGTACTCAATGCCCTGCCTCGCGAGAAATTGAGCGCCAGTAGACCTGAGCACGTGTCCAGTCAGGGCCTGGACAGCCTCCTGTCTCCATCCCAGCGCCTGGGCGACTGACCGGAACGTGTCAATCATGGCTTTCTTTCTTGGGGGCTGCAGTACGTCATCTGTGGCTAGAAACGAGGAGTCAGCTGTCCCTCCGCGTGCTGTGCCATCATCATAAATCCTTCGGGCGGCCGAAACAGGGCACAGTTCAGGGGCGACACTGCAGGTGCAGCCCTGTTTACGGATGACCCCTTCCGCTTTAGGGTCAGTCTTGGTGGCCGGCAGGCTAAGCACCACCACTCCACAGGTGCCCTCTTTATCCTCAAACGCGACTTGGCTGCGTCTGCGGCACGCTGCTTCGACTTCTCTGCAAGCAAAAAGACTGAACAACACTTCCGTGGCCACAGGGAAACGGGGCCAGCCCGGCTGAGCTTCTGGTTCTTGGACTCCAACTACACTGCGCAAGTCAAAGGCCTGGCACTGCTTGTCAGGGCCCAAGCCGCGAAGGCAGGACCGGAGAGCATCTTTAAACTGCAAGCGTCAAACGATCACTCCAGGGATGGTCCAATTCTATGTGTCGTCGCTTCAGCGCGCCCAAATAGGCCCCAGCGGATCTGTAGCCACCCGCCTTTAAAAGGGCGCCAGCCAACGCCAGTTTCGAAAACGTTAAAGGGTAAGGAGGCTGGTTTGCCGCTTCTGCCCGGCGCGCCCACCAAGCTTGGCGAGAATTTGCATTTCCAACATTCGACGATGCAAACTTGTCATTCTCAAATTCTTCCAGTGCTCGAGCCAAAGATGCTGGGTCTCTCTCAATTTGGCTCACCAGAGTCTCGGAGCCCCTACCGTAGGGCTTCACACCAGGTTCGGTTTTCCGAAACTTCTCAAGTGGGGCTGTTTCTTCCAGGCCAAGCAGTGCCTCAGCAGACTCTCGCTTCAAAGGAAGACTACGTGCTGCTTCGTCTGCTGTCGCGAACCTAGCAGGACTTGGCCGACCGCCCTCGCTGTCGCTGCCACCTCCCAGATACGGGGAGGCAGCGCCGTCACTAACTGCATCATCTCGGCTGCCTGAAGAAGCTTTGGACGGTGCAGGGGGAAGCAAGCCATTTCCCAGTTCCCCTCTATATGGCGCATCGCTAGCGACTGTCAAAGCAGTGGGGCAGGCATGCAGGCCACGACACTGTTCGTGAAAGGGTCCATCATCGCAAAACTGGCAAAATGCAGGAAAATCCACCGGAAACAAACAGAGGATACAAGGGGAGACCTCGCTTTTCAAACCCGCGTCCACCAGCTGGGCTGTAGTAACGTAGGTTCGTTCAGCGTCCGGTGTGGAGTTGAGCGCTGCGGGCGGAAGTACGAGACCACTCCAGGCCGTTCCTTGGCCTTCGGGAAGAGACTCCGAGTGCGCTCGCCTCATGGCGCACCGGTCGCTACATTAGGCTGACGAAGGCTTGAACCAAAAGAAATGGCAGCCTGTAAAACACGTCACTGCAAGCGACTGGCAAACTGGGCTACACAAGGCCCCAACAACCCTAGCAAACCCAGAATAAACGTGCCAGGTGTACGTGGGCAGTCCTTGCCCCAGTTGAAGCCTAATCGGCTGAGGGACGGGATCAACCCAGACTGTGAGCAGCACAGCAGGCACCAGTCGGTACTGCCAACAAGCACATTTGCTCGAACAGCTGGAGCGTACCGCCACAGTACAGGCCCTTGCCTGTGCAACGGTAGATGCCGCAACTCCGGCGGCACCGTTGCGGGTTTTTGAGGATCTGCCAGTCTAGACAGGGCATCAGCCCAAGCATTATCCTCGCTCCACAAGTGTATCGCTTCCAGCGATCTGTGCGTCAGGGCTAAGTGCAGGGTCACTTCTCGTACGACTCTAGTAAGCGACGCAGACTTACTGCTCCGTTTAACAAAGCTCTGCAAGACCCCCGCAGCATCACCTCGAATCTTGACCTCGCCTTCCAGTTCCGGTGTGAGCCATTTCCACAAGGCCCTCAAGGCCATGTAGGCTTCCCACTGTGCTTGTGACGCTGCTTGCCCAATGCGTGCGCCGATGGCTCTTTCGTCGATCTCATGCCAGGTTAAGCAAAAGCACTCTACTGGACAGCCGTTTACTAGCCTTACCGCTCCACCGCCCCAGGGTGATGCGTCCACCAAAAACTCCAGACAAACTTGGTGTCGCACGTGTGCTTGCACTCTCCGGTGTAAGCCGTTGTTGAAGCCGTCGAAGAGAGCAACGAGCCAGGTGAGCGCGTGCTTCAACTGCTTGGCGTAAACTACTTGCTTGCTCACGTTCAAGGCGGAGTAGAGCATCTGCACATAAGGCTTTGCTTGCAGGATCACACCGGCCGCCCATGACATCTTTCCAGCAAACCTCTGGATGGACTTGCGTGAAGTCCACGGCCGCTGCAAAATCGCCACAGCTGCCTGTCGCCAGTCTTGAATCTTTTCCGCCGGAATGCTGACTTCGACGGTTTGCTTTATGTGGTCCGCCTTGAGCACAGTGCCAATCCAATGCGCTTCTGTACCTAAAGAACCTTTGGGCCAGGCCAACTTTAAACCAAGCGCTAACCAGAACCACAGTACACGTGCAGCAGCCCAGTGCACTACCTGCCGCGTGCCCTTCATGGCTATAAGCGGGTCATCGATGAACAATTCCAAACGACTCTCAGCTGAACTGGTTAGTGCCTGGGTGGCTCGTGAAACCAGAGCCGCTACCCTGCACCAAACCAAAGGTCCGGTGCGCACACCAAAGAGGACTGTCTTGTAGTAGAAGTACTGTCCGTCCGCTTGTCCTGCTAAGTACCGCCGTTCCGTGGGCTTTGTAGGCAGCTGCTTGAAGGCGTCTTTAAAGTCTAAGGTGAGCCAAAGCACTTCTTCTTGTGGCAGTAGTTCAGATTCAAACAGTGACACCGCATCATCGATAGCGTCCTTCAAGCGCGGCAGGACCAGTCGTTCCAGCACTTTGATCTTGCTGTTTACACCACTTCTGCGCAAATCGTGCACCAGCCGATACTTGTAGCTACCATCAGGCTTGCGCTTGACTACTACGCCTATGGAAGAAAGCACCAGAGGCCCGACCAGGTCTTCCAGTGCCGCACGGTCAGGGTCTGCCTGGGCAAAACCTGCCTTGACTTCCTGCCTAAACAGTTTGTCGGCAGGTTCGCGGTGTTCTTCGTCGGACTGGTCGTTGTTCTCCGCGCCGCTCAACTCGTGGCAAAACTCTAGACGTGCTGCTTCACCGTGTTGCTCCTCCGCCGGCACTGCTGGAAACACTCCGCTGGGAGGGATTTCCTCTTCCACACCAAGTGGTGTCCCCTCTTTTGGCCACTTGGCTGCGGGTAAGTCTGGGTCGCCGCTCGCTAGCACTAGGGCCTGTAGCAACTCTGTGACCACAAGCCTGGCTCGCGCGGAATGTCCTTCAACTTGAACAGGGAGGCCAACTTGCGTTGCACCAGCCGCACCTCTGCATCACTGTAAACAGGATGGTCTCGGCCTACAGACTGGACGATCTGTAGCATGTTGGGGTTTTCATGCAGCACCTGGTCGAGGCACTGCCTTACTGCCAAACCCACCGTCTTCCATCCAGGCACCTTTTGTACAGACCGATGAGTTGCCCGCAAGCCCCCTATGCAGTCCCAGTTCTCTTGTTCACGCTGTCTCTTTCTTGAGCCCTCTGGTGCTCGTGCCTCCTCTTCGCGCCACGGCTCCGTGTCCTTAGGACAGTTTTTCGGCTGGTGTGCCAGTGCTTTGTAGTAGGCTTCTGCGACAACTTCGCAGAGTCCCTGCGGGTACTCTGCCGCTAGCACGAGGTCCTGTCGCGCTTGCAACTTCCCATGCTGGTGCTCTGGCCAGCCTGGACAGTCACGTGCCAGGACCTGCAGAAAAGCTGCGTTCGAAAGCCACTTGGTCGAGTTCCTGTGCTCTCCAGCAAAACAGCACTGGTCACACTTGAGTTGCTTGACCTCTGAGAGCTTCAACAGAGACTGGACCGGAGGGTAGCTCCACAGCAAAGAACTTGCAGGCCCTTCCACACTGAACCAGCCTCCCGCTCGACGCTGCGCTCTCGCCAGTTGTGCTGTCCTTGCTGCTAACAAGTTGGCTTCCACCACCCGCTTGGGTCGCGGTGCAAGCCCTTGTGGCCGGCTTGCTGTTCTGAGCTGCTTTGCCTTCGCACTGTGCCCGACACTCCTGGCCTTGCTAAAAGTACTTCGCGGAAAAGCCGCGTGTAGCCACCGCACTTTGCCCTCACGCACTAAAAGTCTTAAACTACGGAAAACACTCAGGTCCAAAAGGTCAGAACCGTTGCCAAGTTTCTTTGCAAACTGCGTGTCTGGAACAGCCAAGACTCTTGCTCCCCGCGCTTGCACTGCACGGTTCAGCCCGGCCGCCCCGGCGAAAAGCCCCAGGAAGCCAGCTTCACTTTGCTCAGTCCCTGTAGCCGTTCCAGTCTTGCCAAGACTAGATGAATTCTGCTTGCATTTCTCCGCGCCTGTCGCTGCCACTCTAGCTCTCAGCAATTCCAACCTTCCCTTCAGGAAGGGCAGATCAACTGTTGTCGGCAGCTGCGCGGTGTTTTCCCCTGTTCACTGTCGCCTCTGGCTGCGACCCCGGCCACCTTTGCCCTTGCCGCCTCCACGGCCACGCTGCGTGTTCGGGGCCTTCTCCTCAGGATTCCAGCCAGGGACCTGTGGGCAATTGATTGATCGATGCGGCTGCCGGCACCACTCACAGACATGAGCCATGCCCTTGTCACACTTATCGCTGCTACATCCGTCCGGTTTGCGAGACCAGTCGTAGCAGATGTTGAGGCCTCCTTTGGACTTCAAGTAGCGCCCATCTTTCCGCTGCGGATCGAACTTCCTCTTCTCGCCACCGCCAGGCCTGAAACCCCCATCTGGAGGTGGCTCAGGGGCTGCAGGCATGGCCCTGGGGCCGTTGCACTGGTAGCGAAGGGCTGGTTGCTCAAACTCTTTGCGCCAGAAGTCACTGCAGGACGCACTTGCTTTGATCACTGAATTCCACGGCTGCTTGACGTCGTACACCGCCAAGGTTGGATGGGCCAAGTGAAAGGAATGCTGGCGACGTTGCTCTTGCGGCCACCATTCACTTCGACAACGGATGTCAGCTTGGGCAGCCAGATGCCACACATCTGGGTACTCCGACACCCGGTTACGGAATTCAGCGCTGTACCTGTCCAAAACCGCCGGCTTGGCAATATCAAGCATGATACAGGCCGTGCGAAAGATGCGCCAACTTTCTTCCCAGGCCTGGATATTGGCTGCACCCGGCAGTTCTACTGCCTTCCACTGCCCATCCTTCAACGCCTGGGAAGTAAATTTCATCGCTCTCGCAATCCGGTCCCCATAAGGGCCCCAGACCCCCATGTCTACAAAGGGAGCCTGTCCAGTTTCCACCTTTGCGCGTAGGCAGCTCAGCTGACTGTCGGTCACTTCCTCCTTTTCCAACGGCGAGTCGCCCGTGCTAGCAATGTACCGTTGGCGGCATGCCAACAGCTCAACACTGCTGAGCATCTCGCAGTCTTGGTCGGCCCCTTGATCCACCACTTGGCTCAACTTAAGCTTCACGCGTGGTGTGACCGTAGGTGCTGCGGGTGGAGTCGGCAGTGTTCCTAAGGACGGCTGCGCTGTGCTTGTGCCACCTTCAAAGGCTGTGCTGAGTCCGAACTTTTTCCTCACTGCGTTCACTAACAGCCGCATCTGCCCCTTTTCAAAAGCAGTTAGCTCTCGATTGCCGATCCGAGCCTGTGACCAAGCGTCACTCCACTCCTCAGGGAGCACTGCTGCAAGCAGGGGCAGCTGTGTCATGTCAGGGTTTCCGAGTTGCCGTGCGACAGATCTCATCAGATTGGTGGGGACTGCCGCCCATTGCATCGCATCACTTAGCGTAGTCCAGCTCTCAAGTACAGCATCGGACGGCAAAAGGTAAGCCATGGCACCACCCCTGTATCAAAAATCTTTCATCCTTGCGCCAAAATGGCACGGATGAGCTTCCCTTCCCTCCCCCCCGGGTCATGTCATGACGCTCGCAATTGTTACTGTGGCATTTACATGCCTTCTCACCAACTTTTCAACCCCTCAGCGGCGAACTGCAAGGATTTTGTCACACGCTGGACCTCCTTTAAGCTCGTCACGGCTTGCTGAAAAAAGAGTGCGCCCGGCTTGCTGAAGCTGCATTCCAGAAAACTTTGTCGGCTCGAACTGGGGCCCGCACGGATCACAGCACTGTGATTGGGAGGGGACAACTCGCTCTCTTTGCTTTGCTTGGGGCTTGGGGCGGGAGCAGCCCCACTCGCTCTCTTGCTTGCTTGCTTGCTCAGGGGTCTAGGGCCACTCGCTCGCTCTCTCTCTCTCTCTGTCTCTCCCTTTGCCTTGCTTGGGGCTTGGGGCGGGAGCAGCCCCACTCGCTCTCTTGCTTGCTTGCTTGCTCAGGGGTCTAGGGCCACTCGCTCGCTCTTCTTCCCCGGGGCATGAGGGGCGGTCAAACCCCCTCGGCCTTACAGGCCCCCCCGATGTTTATGGGGGCTTTGGACGGGGTGTGAGAGTTCAGTTTCGTTTGAGCAATCCCCCCAGCTTGCCTAGGTTAGACACTGGAGGTTGCTATTGAGGGCTGGGGTCATCGTAGAGGAAACAATATAAGAACAAAGTAAATCACAACTTCCCCCAGCTCTCGCACATCAGAACGAAATTGAACTGATCGGTTATGCTTTGTTCAAAACAGCAGCTAACCACCATAAAATCGGAAAGTAGGCCCATCAAAGAGTGATATNAACGAAATTGAACTGATCGGTTATGCTTTGTTCAAAACAGCAGCTAACCACCATAAAATCGGAAAGTAGGCCCATCAAAGAGTGATATCATCCACCGATCAGTTTTGGTCAAAAAACCTTTGTCAGTAGGTTGCTCGCTCCCCCAGATCAGCTTCAGTTCATTGGAACAGGACGAAGAACAAGCCCAGTTCGTAGGATAATAAACAAACATGAATACAGTTGGACAGTTTCCGGGGTGCAGCGACGGCTCTTATTGCACGAAGAGCCAGAATGGAGGATCATTCATTAAAGCAACAGCCGGAGTACAACATGCACTGAAAGTTAGATAGGAATTCCTAAATCCCCCGACTCCTCCTCGGGCTCTTGACCGATCGCCGACCAGCAGCTTTCGTGAAAACAGCGAGATGGCAGAAAAGTTGAATATAAGCATGATCGAACAGTATGCTGCCTGGTCGGTCGGCACTGTTTGTGCATGTCTTCCCCCGTGATGTTTTTGGGATCTGTAGTGACGACCCTACTTGCTAGTTCTTACGTGTAAATGACCGCATCACAAAGGTTCGTGGTGTGTTCAGGCTTAAAGTACATGGCGGCTGGTCGTTAGGTTCAAGAAGGTAGGGGCAAATCTCAAAAGNCCCTACTTGCTAGTTCTTACGTGTAAATGACCGCATCACAAAGGTTCGTGGTGTGTTCAGGCTTAAAGTACATGGCGGCTGGTCGTTAGGTTCAAGAAGGTAGGGGCAAATCTCAAAAGGGGGCAAGGAAACGTACACGTACTGGGTGAGGGGGTCAGCCGCCTCAAAAGTCTGGAAACGCATCCCCCTACAGGGGCAAATGTGGAGATTTTCATCCCCTTGCCCTCAGTGTTCGGCCCCTCACATGTGCTCTCTGTCGTGGAAGTGAGCTGCTAGGAGTCGGCGTCGTCGATGGCTTGCGTCAGATACTCCCCCCGTGTCACTTGAGCTGCTTCTTTGTCTCCGTGGGTGTCTTTCACGTGGGCTGGTCTCCCCCCGGTATACAGCCATATCACCGAGTCCATGATGTCGATCAGACATCCACCACGTGTCTTCA